>CM034151.1:31886975-32002555 GCA_019776745.2 Taxus chinensis
CTAAGCCTAATGCCTAATTAAAAAAAAGTGTTGAATGTTTAAAGCTCTGACTGGTTAGTCGCATGAGTAAGAAGTTGTTTTGAATACTAAAGCTGTACCTTGGTGGGAAAAGGGTCTGGATGTTTCCTATGATTATAGTTCTGTAAGTAATGAAATATTTTGTGTAACGGTTTTGTTTTTCTTTATGATTTTACTTGATCATGTGAACACATTTGTGACCGAGAGAAAACTTGCTTTGCTAACTATGACCCCCTAACTTTGTGGTGATCCTGATCTGCAAGAAATGGAAATTAGGTTTTATCTTTAGAAGGGATGGATTGGTGTTTTGATGTGAATTGAAGTGACTTGAAATCTATCATTAGAATTCATCTATTAACATGGAGGTGAAATTTGATTTGGTAATCTTTGAACATAATGACAAACTATACCAGTGTAATGGCTGGGATAATAATTAGTTTTATCTATTGAAAGTAACGATAACAGTTACCTCTAACTCTTATTCCAATGATTCAATTCCGGGGTGCAAGGTAGACATTTATTTGATCAGGATTGTGGACTGATATTTTGAACATATTGTATTTCGTTTATATCAATCTTCTGTGGCTTTTGGGGTTTAATGGCAATTACAAACCTAGGGATCTAAGGGCAACCTTTTAACATTCTAACCAGATTGGAGATAATGGTAAACTTGGTGTTGATTTTCTTGCTTTCCGTGGCTTCCCTAATTGAATTCAAGATTGATTTATATGCAGTACTCCCTGGAACGTTGGTACAGTCCTGAACTTGTTTGGAATGGAATCTGCTTCCTCGTTTCTTCTCTTAGTTGTAAAGTATATGTGACATAGGATATTCGTATACGAAAGTATGCTCTCCCTTTTCTAGAAATTATGAAGCTCCCTTCTTTTTAATTCTTTATGAATTGCTTCAGCATGCGCACGGGATGAATAGACTATTAAAGTTACATGGAGAGGTGGTAAGCACGGTATCTTGACAGAAGTCTCCTGTCCCCGTATCTTTAGATATATTATTACTTCTGTTCGAGTATTCAGTTATCTACTTGTATAAAATAGTAGTGTCAGTATAGTTGGTATACTTATCATGTTTATGAATTAATACATAAATTATACAGGAAAATCCATCAGTTGAACTTGCTTTGGGCTATACTCTGTCTTTCGTTTTGATGGGTTTAAATGCAAAATGTTGGTCACATGCCTTGGTAAGAGTGCAGTTCTTTAATTGAGTATTAAATATTAGGAAATTGATACTAAACCCTTGTTTTGCGATGTCTAGGTCGTTAATATTCATTTTGTTTCTTCTATTCTGTTGTGTATGATGAATGCATCTGAAGGATTTTAGTTGAAATGGCAGCTATAATAGGAGGTAGGTTTTAAGTCCTATTGGAATGGTAAAAAGATAATAAGCGTGTTCATGTTTATGGATCTGATGAAATTATTTCATTTAAACAGGTGTTTACTGGAAACAATTGGTTGATGCATTGTTTTTTAGAATAGGCTTATTCATGCGCATTTCCCTGAACTGACCCGTGCTAGCATTTTTTGCAGAGTTCATCAGAAGTGGTAAAGGCCGCCGATATGATATGATGCACAAAGTGTTGAATATGATGTTTATGATGAATTCCAACATGATCTCTCTAATTGTATGATAGGAAGAAAGTTATTCTTTGCTAGATTAGTGTATCAAAATATGCCGATGGCATACGTTGTATTGTATGGCTTGGAAATAAAGGAAATGGGAAATTGTTACTTAGTGGCTCATTTTTATTTGTTTAATCGACCTTCTCCATTGTCTGATGAAGGAGAGGGCATTTTTATTATTATATGAAATGGGATCTAGATGGAATTTCCCCTAAGTCAGCATTGTAAAAAAAAATTCTTTGACTGAATACTTCATGTTTGGCTAGATGCTTGATTTATGAATATGGATAATTTGGAAATTAGTTCCTTTGCTTTTGGGAAGTTGGGGTTGAACTTATGCCCTAATAATAAGCTAGAATTGGATGAGTATTCTACTACTTACTCCTAATAATGTCTAAGGTCAACGCAAGCAATGGATGGATTAAAATCACCATGTCTATTAGCATTAAGTTTGATATATTTAGTCTTCAGGGTGATATGAACCCTTACGGGTTACTTAGTCTTCCTTATGAGAGAACTAGGATTATTGCCCTATTATGAGAACAATATTTTTAGACCGTTGGACCCTTGACGAGTCACAAATCTTTATTAAACGTCTCTCCTGTGAATTGGAACGTAATTACATAAGGCAACTCAAAGGTGTGGAACCTCAGGGTTGAAAGACTACCCAATTAGGAGGGCCGTTAATCAATTCAAATTCAACTCAACTGAAGTAACTTCTTTGAAGTTATGTAAATATTCAAGGTAGTATGTAGGATGTTGACACATGTTAACTGTGGGGTGTAACTTTGAGAAGATTAAGAGCCTTCTTGAGGATACAACAATGCAGGTGGACTATGGCAACACCTTTTGCATTGATCGTTAAGATTTACATACACCTGAAACTCGAACAAGATTTTCCTTTGGTACTGGTTAGGACCATAGACATGTATGAAGGCAGCCTTTGAGACTCAGGGTCCTTGACACCAATGGGGTAACAGTGTGGAACCAGTTGTCAGTTACCCCATTCTTTAAGAGCACCTTATAACTGTGTAATGATATTAACCCATTCCTATTGAAACACTGTGCTAGGGAGATACAGGAGTCAGTATTAGACGTTCTATATACATCTCAGAGTGGGTGAGTTGTATTCCAGATTGACGAGTATGCCATCAAAGGAATATGAGCATGAATAATATGTGTCAAATCATTGGCCAAGTAATCGCAAGCTGCTGATTGCGTTGTCCTAATTTCACCTAGTCTCGGGATGTGATCCGTGATGATGATATGCAAGGATTTAGATAGGGTTCTTGATAGGGCATTCGGTACCCGATTAGGGAAGAGAACCACAAGAGTGAAGTGTTCAGAGGATAACGCCAACTCTAATGATACACATGAATAGATCGACTATGTTCCCCTAGTCATGGAATGAATAGATCCGGTGGTATCGATTCAGACAGCTGCATATGGTTATCTGTTATCAGAATGTTTTTTTAATGATCTGTGCGTTCTAATTATTTATTTAGAACTAGAAACCTTATCAAAAAAAAAAATCTTTTCTAATGTACTAAAATGGGGATGTTTACAACTGAGTAAGAACACAATTAGTATAAGGGACGTGGGACTGGTATGAGTATAAGCACGTCAGGAAGATCAGTGGGAGGGCCAAAGTAGCACTGGACCTTGAGTGGTACCCTGTGACAAAATTACTACCACGTTGAGGTTTTATGCACACAATGGAAGTTCCAAAGTAAGAAAAGGCTTGTTATTACAAATGAGGTGGTCTAATTTCAAGTATCCATACCCTCCACATCAGAATGAGGTTTATCAAAAATTGGGGAGGTGATTAGTAGTTTACAGGGGGTTGAGATATAATGTTGAAAGAAAGCAGGGATTTAGCACAAAATAAAGCCGCTAATCTCTTCAGACAAATGTTTATGATTTGAGTAATTTTTGTAAGATGTTGCGACAAGAAACATCATCCGTTGTTGGGGGAATGTTAAATGGAAACCCCTGCTATTTGGAATTAGGCGCGAAAGACAGATTTGGCTCTAACCGTCCTCCTCAATAGTTTGGATTATGAAAGAAGGAGAATCACTTTTAAAATGTTGTTATTGCTGATGCTCTTGAGTAATAATTTAATTGAACACAGGAATGAAAGTGATGACTCACATTGATGGGATACCACCATTGTAGCTTCCTCAATGCGTTTGATCATGGAAAAATGAACTAAAACCATGCCTATTGGGTTTTGAAAGGCTGTCAGTATTACTAATTCCATGGGCCAAGTTTACGGGGGTTTTTTAAGGTCTTATACTTGCATAAGCCGATAGTTTCCACACTACTTGGGACCCTTGTGTTATGCAAACACACTGACCTCTGCTTTTATAAGGGGACATAGTTTGAGAATAAGGAAGATCGAGTCACATCCTATGGCAAATGGAAAATCGCCCCTTATGTGTAGACTGTGAGTTGAAGTGATTTTAAACATAATTTTATGGTGCTCCATTAGAGATCATGGATGTTCTTGATTCGTCAAAGGAAAGATTCTCCATGGGAGGATGCCAATTCATGAGTGATACTACAAGTGTTTGCATGCAAAAAATGGGCACATCGAAACTTATGAATGGTGGTGCGCGAAGTAAGAATTGTAATTACATGCTACGTAGACTGCCTAATATCTGACATCTTGGGCAGCAGCCAGGTACCAAGTACCTAGTGAAGGAAATATTGAGTATTCCTACACTTTTGAAGTACGGTGGATAGATCAGATGGAAATAAGGAGCATGCTATTTTATACTTTGGGTGTGGTTAACAACACCTGGTGGATGGTCCAAAGGGTTAATTCTTTTGGAATGATGAGAGTGCGCAATTTCCTTCTCTACCATATGTCTCTCTCCGCACATTGCACCTACTAAGAGATTTGAATTTCAGGGGACAGATGCTCAGCACCGTTCAGTAGGAGTTAGAAACTCTAAAAAACAGAGGAGCATAGGCTTAACCCTTCGCTATGGGGTCCGCAGTTCTACATACCTATGAGGTTGTGCACGTGCATGGTCTGTTCTACGTTGAGTTTTGAATAGAGAAACATGGACTGGCAGGAACTGACTGTAGTATGATTCAACTTTGACTACTTGTCTCCTAAACTCGCATGAATAGGCATTCAAGGTGAAGTGATGATAATATGAGATAGTGCAAAGATGAGGAACGTATTCAAGAGTTTACTGGTGAGTTAGACTTGAGATGCGTTTTGAAGAAGAGGAAGATACTATGTAAAATAGCTTGGGTGCACTGCCTAAAAAAAGAGTAAGATGGTCTACATGATTGCTGATAAGAAGTGAAAAATATGGATTTTGGCATACATAAGGTATGCATGAGGTCTTATACAGTGCAAATGAGAAGGTGTCGCCCACAACTAACCTCAAAAATAATATGTCAACATTGGGAATAGATTGTTGAACCAAAGAGGCCATCATCAGATATAGTTGGTTTTGATTTTGAGGTCGCTAAGATCATTAAAGTTTCGACGCAACTTCTAGGATTTTTTTCTTAGATGCTTATCATGAATTGAAAGAGTTACATGATAGTTGGGATAAATGTGAATCAATCTCAAAGGAAGTTGTGTTGCTGGGGAGGGCAGACCTTATAAATATAACCCTAACTTCGTGTTAAGGTGAAAGAAGAAATTGATAAGATGTTAAATTCTAGAATCATTGAGCCCATCACGAGTTCGAATGGTTAGCCCATGATGATCATGTTAATAAATAAAGATGTTAGAATTAGAATTTTGTGGGATTACAGGGATTAAATTTTGCATGTTTGATTTATCCCTGCCCACCCGTTTACTGAGAATTTGAAGGAGTTGCGGGGTACGAGATCTACTCTTCACTGATGGATTTTCGGGATATCATCAGGTATCCATGCACCTCACTCTGGTTAGTAGGTTCCTCTAAGCACAAAATAACAACAACCTTATTAGGATCCACTAACAAACCTTCCTTACAGATGATATGTCCCAGCAAAGTCCCAAATGGTGTAGTAAACATGCACTTCTTAATGTTCAATGATATGCTTAAATTTCTACAACATTCAAACATGAGCCTTAAGTTATCACAATGATCTTTCACGAGCCCATAAACTGTCCAATCATCCAAATAAATCTTCAAGAACTTATGAATAAAATTCTGGAATGCTTAAACAAGAATGTACGAAAAGATTACAAGTGCATTGTTTAATCCAAAGGGCATAACTGTGTATGAAAAACTTCCCCATTCAGTGGTGAAAGTTGTTTTCTCTTGATCTTTTTTAGCTATCCTTACCTGATGATATCCAGAAAATCCATCAGTGAAGGAGTAGATCTCGTACCCCGCAACTCCTTCCAATATTTCTTCAGTAAAAGGTGTGGGAAAGGGATCAATCACACATGCAAAATTTAACTCCCTGTAATCCACACAAATTCTAATTCTACCATCTTTATTTATACTGATCATCATAGGGCTAACCCATTCGAACTCCTTGATGGGCTCAATGATTCTAGAATTTAACATCTTATCAATTTCTTCTTTCACCTTAACACGTAAGTTAGGGTTCATTTTATAAGGTCTCTTCCTACCCAGGCACACACCTTCCTTTAGCTTGATTCTCATTTCTCCCAACTATTCATGTACCTCTTTCAATTCATGATAGCCTCTAAGAAAAAAATCCTAGAAGTTGCGTAGAAACTTAATTATCTTAGCAACCTCAAAATCAAACCAATAATATCTGATGATGGCCTCCTTTGGTTCAACATCTATCCCAATGTTGACATTATTATTTTTTGTAGGTTATTAGTTGGCGTACACCTTCTCATTTGCACTGTATAAGACCTCATGCATACCTTATGTATGCTCAACATCCATATTTTCCACTTCTTTATCATCAATAATGTAGACCATCTTACTCTTTTCTTTTTTTAGGCAGGTGCACCCAAGCTATTTTACATATGTCTCTTCCTCTTCTTCAAAACGCATCTCCAAGTCTAACTCACCAAGTAACTCTTGAATAAGTTCCTCATCCTTTGCACTATCTCCCATATTATATCACTTCATCACTTGTAATGCCTTATTCATGAGAGGTTTAGTAGAAAAGTAGTCAAAGTTCTGAATCATACCTACAGTCAGTTCCTGCCAGTTCCATGTTTCTCTATTCAACTCAACGTAGACATACCATGCACGTGCACAACCTCATAAGGTATAGTAGAACTGGTACACCCATAGAGAAGGTGTTAAGGCCTATTGCTCCTCTGTTTAGAGTTTCTCACCCTACTGAACCTGGTGCTGAGCATCTGTCCCATGAAATTCACATATCTTAGTAGGTGCACTGCTGCGGAGAAATATTGTAGAGAAGGAAATTCTCACCTCTCATCATTCCAAAAGACTACCCCTTTGGACCATCCACCAGTGTGTTGTTATACCACACAAAGTATAAACTAGCATGCTCCTTATTTCCATCTGATCTATCCACCGTACTTCCATAACGTGTAGGAATACCTCAATATTTCCTTCACTAGTGTACCTTGGTACCTGGCTGCTGCCCAAATGTCAGATATTATGCAGTCTACTTACGCATGTAATTACACTTCTTACTTCGCGCACCACCATTTCATAAGTTTCATGTGCCCATTTTTCGCATGCAACACTTGTAGTATCACTCATGGAATTTGCATCCTCCCATTGGAGAATTCTTTCCTTTGACGAATCAAGAACATCCAGATCTCTAATGGTGCACACATAAATTATGTTTAAATCATCTTCACTCAAAGTCTACACATAAGGTGCAGATTTTCCATTTGCCATAGGAATGATGACTCGATCTTCCTTATTCTCAAAACATATGTACCCCTTATCAAAGCATAGGTCAGTGTTGTTTGCATAACACCAAGGGTACCCAAGTAGTGTTGGAAAACTATCTGCTTCTGCAAGTACTAAGACCTTAAAATCCCCAGTAAACTTGGCCCCTTGAATAGTAATACTGACATCCTTCAAAACCCCAATAGGCATGGTTTTAGTTCTATTTTCCATGATCAACGCATTTGAGGAAGGCTACAATGGTGGTATCCCCATCCAATGTGAGTTCATTCACTTTCATTCCTGTGTCAATTAAATTATTACTCAAGAGCCATCCATCAATAACAACATTTAAAGTGATCTCCTTATCATAATCCAAACTATGAGGAGGAAGGTTAGCATGCAAAATCTGTCTTTCGCGCTCTATTCCAAATGCAGGGTGTTTCCATTTAACCATTCCCCCAACAAAGGATGATGTTCTCTTGTCGCAACATCTTACAAAATTACTTCAAATCATCAACATTTGTCTGATAGAGATTAGCGGCTTTATTTTGTTCTAACTTCCATGCTTTTTCTTTCAAACATTATATCTCACCCTGTAAATTACTAATCACCTCCACAATTTCTTGATAAACCTCCTTCTGATGTGTAGGGTATGGATACTTTGCAATTAGTACCACCTCCTTTGTAATAACAGCCTTCTACTTTGGAACTTCCCTTGTGTGCATAACCTCAACGTGTGTAGTAATTTTCACAGGTACCAACTCAAGGTCCAGTGCTAACTTTGGCATCCACTGATCTTCCTGACGTGCTATACTCTAACCATTCCTCCCCATTTTAGTACATTAGAACAAGAATTTTTTTTTTTTTGATAAGTGCTTTCTAGTTCTAAATACATAATTTAGAACTCACAGATCATAACAATCATTCTTATAACAGATAACCATATGCAGCTGTAATGACTCAGTGTACCACCGATCTATTCATTCCATGACTCGGTGAACTACCGATCTATTCATGTGTATCATAGAGTTGGCGTTTTCATCTGAACACTTCACTCTTGCGGTTCTCTTCCCTAATCCAGGATTTCAGAATGCTCTGTCCAAGGAACCTATCTGAATAATTGTTACCATCATTCATCGGCATCACGTCCCTTAGACTAGGTGACATAGGACAACGCAATCAGCAGCTTGCGATACTTTGGCCAAAGATTTGAAACATACTGTTCATGTCTCATATTCCTTGATGGCATACTCGTCAATCTGGAATACATCCTTCACCCCACTCCGATGTTATATAGAACGTCTTATACTGACTTCTGTCAGTCTCCCCTGTCCCAAGTTTTCACTTAGGAATGGGTTAATATCATACACACGTTATAAGGATGCTCTTGAAGACTAGGGGTAAGCTGACATACTGGGTCACCCACTGTTACCCCGTGTGTCAAGGTACCCGAGTCTCAAAGGGCTGCCTCATAACATGTCTATGGTCCTAACCAGTCCCAAAGGAAAATCTTGTTCGAGTTTCAGGTGTAAATCTTAACGATCAATGCAAAAGGGTGTTGCCATATGTCACCTGCATTGTTGTATCCTCGAGAAGATCCTAATCTTCTTGAAGGTACAACCCTGCAGTTGACATGTGTCAACATCCTACAATACTGCCTCAGAAAGATTTACATAACTTCAAGAAGTTACTTAAGTTGAGTTGAATTTGAATTAAAGGCCCTCCTAACTGGGTAGTCTTTTCCCAACCCTGGGTTCCACACCTTTGAGTTGCCTTACGTAATTAAGTTCAATTTCACAGAGAGAAGTTTAATAAGATTTGAGACCTCGTCAAGGTGTCCATCGGTTCCTAATAATCTTATTTCCTCATAATAGGGAAATAGCCCTAAGTTCTCTCATAAGGAAGCTAAGTAAACCCGTAAGGGTTTATATCAACTCCTGAAGACTGAAATATATCAGACTTATTGTTATTAAGACATGGTGATTTAAAATCCATCAATTGCATTGCCTTGACTTAGATCATTGTTAGGGAGTAATAGAATACTCTTCCTGTTATAGCTACTTATCAGGGCATAGTTTAACCTTAACTTCCCTAAAAATGCAGTGGACTAATTTCCAATTTAGCCATATTCATAATATATAAGAATTACTATTCAAACATGAAGTATTCAGTCACATAATTTTTTTTTTACAAGGCTTACTTAGGGAATCCAACTAGCTCCCATGGCATATAATAATAAAAATGCACTCTCATTCATTCAGACATAAGAAGTTCAATTCAACAAATAAAAATGCAGCCACATAAGTAACAATTTCCCCATTTCATTTATTTCCAAGCCATACAATTACAACTTATGCACTTCGGCATATTTTGATACAATAATCAACAGCAAAAGAATAACTTTCTTCCTATAGTACAATTAGAGAAATCAAGTTGGAATTCATCATAAAAATCAGATTAAACAATCTTGTGCATCATATCAGATTTGCGTGCCTTTACCACTTACGATGACCATCTGCAAAAATTGCTAGCACGGGTCAGTTCAGTGAACTGAGCATGATAAGCACTAATTCTTAAAACAATTGCATTCCACCAATTGTTTCCATTAAACAACCTGTTTAAATGAAATCATTTCATCAAATCCATAAACATGAATCACGCTATTTATCTTTCTACCATTCTAATATGACTTTAAAACATAACTCATATTATAGCTGCCATTTCAACTTAAATCCTTTCGGATGATTCATCTTACACAAGAGAATAAGAAGAAACAAAATGAATCTTAAATACCTAGCCATCCGAAAACCAAGGGCAGTATCAATCCTAATATAATTACTCCATTAAAGAAATGAAATCTTACCAACGCATGTAACCAACAGATTTGCATTTAAACAATTCAAACGAAGACAGATTATAGCCTCAAGCAAGTTCAACTGATGGATTTTCCTTTATAATTTATGTATAATTTCATAAACATTGATAAGTATACCAACTATTACTACAATACTACTTTTATACAAGTAGATAACTGAATTACTCGAACAGAGTAATAATATATCTAAAGATAAGGAAAGGAGACTTCTGTCAAGATACAATGCTTACCACTCTCTCCACGTAACTTTAATAGTCTATTCATCCCGTGACCATGCTAAAGAATTCATATAGAAATTCAAAAGAAGGAAGCATTCATAATTTCCAGAAAGGGAGAGAATACTTTCGTATTCCAAAATCCTATAACAACATATACTTTACAACTAAGAGAAAGAAACAGAGGAATTCAGATCTCCATTCCAAACAAGTTCAGGACTATACCAACTTTCCAGGAGTAATGCATATACAATCAATCTTGAATTCAATTAGGGAAGAAGAGAAAGAAAGAAAAT
This sequence comes from Taxus chinensis, assembly GCA_019776745.2. Taxonomy (NCBI): domain Eukaryota; kingdom Viridiplantae; phylum Streptophyta; class Pinopsida; order Cupressales; family Taxaceae; genus Taxus; species Taxus chinensis. The sequence continues at coordinate 31,897,824 of CM034151.1, forward strand.
CAACACCCAAGTTTACCATTAGCTCCAATCTGGTAGAATTGTTTAAAAGGTTTCCCTTAGATCCCTAGGGTCTTGTAATTGCACATTAAACAAAAGCCACAGATTGTTATAAACGAAATACATATACGTTCAAATATCAGTCCACAATCCTGATCCAAATAAAACAGTCTACCCTTCACCCAGGACTCGAATCATTTTAGACTACGAGTTAGGGTAACTGTTATCATTACTTACCAATAGGTTACACTAACTATTTCCAGCCATTACACTGGATAGTTTGTTATTGCGTTCAAGGATACCAAATCAAATAGCACTTCCAGTGTTAATAGATGAATTCTAATGATAGATTTCAAGGTCACTTCATGCAACATCAAACACAGTCCCTTCCCTTCCAAATATAAAACCTAATTTCCATTCATGCAGATCTAGGATTACCCACACATTGTTAGGGGTCAGAGTTCCTCAAAGTAAGATTTCTCTCGGTCACAACTGTGTTCCCATTATCCAAGTAAAATCGTAAAGAAAACAACAGCTACACCAAATATTTCATTACTTACAGAACCTATAATCATAGAAACATCCAGACCCTTTTCAAACAAAGGTACAGGCTTAGTATTCAAACATACTTCTTACTCATGCGACTAACCAGTCGAGCTTTAACTTCAGACCTTTTTTTTAATTAGGCATAGGCTTAGTATTCGACATATTTCCTACTCATACGACTGAACCAGTCGTGCTTTATAGAAGGAACTAACAGTTTCATCTACAATCCAACTTTATATTCACCTGAAGCTGTCAAGTAATAATAGAGCTCATACAACTAAGCAACCATCAAATAAACCAACCAAATTTGACACAACAGTTCTTTCCGTGGTCATTCTTCAAACACGAAATCATCAAGCACGAACGTCTAACATGGTATAGTTTGGAAACTCATTACCTCAGTCAGACAAAGAGATATAAAACACGTCTACAGAAGTCGATACCCATATAGTATTCACAGCAAGGCGAGAAGATAAAAGAAGTAGATTTCAACAGGGTCTACGTAAAAACCAGGGATTCCCAAATCATCAAGAAAAGAAGAAAACCAATACATTGCTACCAGCCAAGCCAACTGTACAAAAATCATCTTAACAGAGTTGTTCTAATGAAAGCATTTAAAAGAAAGCAAGATTTTTAAAAGTTAGGGCCTATCATGCCTGATAGTGTCGCTTAAAAATTTGAAGAAGACCTCTGAATGTGCTCGCACCTTCTCTTCTTCTTCCACGAAAGATTAAACAACAATAAATTATTACCTCCATGCCTTATATACTTCCCCCGATAGAGAAGGAAGCTAGAAACTCTCAAAGTTTCCATGCAACACAGAGTAGACGGCTGGTTCGAAGAACCAGTGCTCAAGCAGAGCAAAAAATGGAATGCATGGAAAACAAAACAACCAAACAATATTCCACTTGCATGCCTTCCCAAGCAATCCGCGCTCGGGAACCAAAGTTCATTAATTGCATTTACTTCCATCCTCCCACCTATTTTCCATTGCCACCGACCGCCAAAGTTGGTGATCGCCACAAGAAAACAAACAAACATTCCCATCCTTGGTGATACTGCCACGTCAGGTTATATTAGTAGTTTTTATCCTCCGCCAAACCTGACAACATTCCAAGTCCTTCAACCTTATCCCCCTCTTAAATGCCATGGAAACCACCGCCCATGACTCGCGACCCTTCTTAGGTCCCCCTCCCTTCTTAGCATTAGTTAAGATAGGTTAGTGACTTAGGTTAGATCATAGGGTATGACATTAGTCTCATTTCCATAGCGCTAGGTGTAGTTAACCCTTAGGAGCATTAAGCTCATAGTTTAGGGATAGGTTAGATTAGCAACTATTTTAACCAATAGGTTATAGTTTAGGTTAAGACTATTAACCTTAACGAATCTAGTCTAGGTCCCCAAAATAGGACCAATCAATGTTAGAGTCCATACTGGATAAAACATTCCTGTAAAGGATTCTATTTGGCATCAATAAATTAAGCTTTTGGTATAAAACATAAACATCTTGCCTGGCTTAAGGTCCAGGCCTTTCCTGATGTTACGATATCTAGAACCAAATTCCATTTATCATGATCAGCCTGAGTTAAACTCCGGGATTGATCATTCAAAACTCAATAGACCTTGTAACTTTCGTAAGGTCAATATAATTTGTTCATCCTGAATAAACTTAAAACATTCCTTGGATCAATGCAACTGATCCAAGGCTGAGTCATAAAGGTGGATAAATCCACAATTCATCTAGAAATCAGGTTGAACTCAAGTGCAAGAATGAAAGAAACGAAAGCGTCCAATCATATTCTGGTTCAATCAAAGATCTTCAAGAGCAGAGAGGATACAATCCATATCAAGCATGACTTTCCAAAAACCAAAGGAACATGTCCTTATACGGAAGAAATCATATATCAACACTTGAATGCTCAGGAGAAAGTAACAACAGTTCAGGGTGTTACATGCTTCCCTCCTAAAAGATTCATCATCCCGATGATTACATCCTTTGATTTACCTTCAGGTCAATCAATTCATTGGTTCACAAAACAAATTACTATTTTCAACTCGAATAATTCCAGAAATCAATATCATGGTACAATTTATTCAACCTGATAATGTTTTCCCCAAAGCTAGCTTACATAAAGACATGAAAAAGATAAATTCATAATAATTATATATTTTTTTCAGTCAACAGATTCCATTCTGTTCAAAAAGAAAGGGAAAAGTAATTTTCATCTCTTCCAGATTTTCCCAAGTTGCACTTTCTTCGTTAAACTGGTCCCACTGGACCTTACATTGCTGTATTTCATGATTTCTCAAATGCAATTGGCGAGTTTCCAGCACTCGTGTGGGTTTAACCACGATTATTCCTGGGTCTTGGACCTGCAAGGAATTCCAATTTAAAACATGTGACAAGTCTGAAACGTATTTCTTAAGCAAATAAATATGGAAAACATCATGCATGTGAGACAAAGTAGGTGGTAATGCTAATCGATAAGCTACAGGATTGATTATTTCAACAATTTTGAAAGGTCCCACATAATGAGGTGACAACTTGGCAGCCTTGCCAAAAGTTATAGAACTCTTTCTGGGTTTAACACAAAGAAAAACCTTTTCACCAAGTTCAAATTTTCGGTCAACCCGCTTTAGGTCAGCATAGCTCTTCTACCTATCTGCTGCTTCCTTCAATCGTTCACAAATCATTTTAACTTGTTGTTCCATTTCAGTGAGGATTTCTGGTCCAATTACCACTCTATCCTCAATACTATCCCAACTAACAGGGGTTCTGCACTTTCTTCCATAAAGTGCCTCAAAAGGTGCCATTTTAAGAGAAGAGTGATATGTGTTGTTGTATGCAAACTCAACTAATGGGAGATACTCTTCCCATTTATACTGTTGATCCATGCAATACATTCGTAACATATCTTCCAACACCTGATTTACTCTCTCAGTTTGGCCATCCGTTTCTGAATGATATGCAGAACTGAAGTTTAGTTTAATTCCAAGAGTTGTATTAAGCGTTTGCCAAAATATTGATGTCATTCTAGGATCCCTGTCAGATATAATCAATTCTGGTACTCCATGTAACCTGAAAATTTCATGCACAAATCTTTTAGCTAACACTGGAGAATCATCCTTTAGATTTCCAGTGATGAAATGAGCTACCTTTGTTAGTTTGTCTACAACTACCAAGATAACATCATGTTTATTTCTCGACATAGGCAGCCCTTGTACAAAGTCCATGCTTATTACTTGCCATTTATACTGCGGTATGCTATGGGGATATAATAAACCAGCAGGGTGCATGTGTTCTGCCTTAACCCACTGACATTCCAGACAATGAGTCACAAAATTAATAACATCCTTTTTCATTCCTTTCCATAAGTATTGTTGTTTTAGATCAGCAAGCATTTTAGTAATACCCGGGTGTCCAGAAAAGGGTGAATTATGAAATTCAACTAACAATTTCTTTCTCAAATCATTTAGAAAAGGTACGTATACTCTATTTTCATAACGTAAGATTCCTTCATTATCAAAATGAAAACCTTTATACCTTTCATCTTTTGGTTCTGCAGCAAGTGCTGTATTTACTTGCTGAAAGTATATATTAAATTCTGAGGCACTTTTCACCTCATCTTTAAACTGAGTTCTTAATGTTATAAGAGCAGAAATTTGCTTCCTACGACTTAGAGCATCTGTACTCTATTCTCTTTTCCTTTGATGTAACTAATATCAAAATCATATTGAGACAAAAACTCTAACCACCTTCGTTGTCTTGCATTTAGATTAGGCTGAGTGAAAATATATTTCAGCCCTAAATGATCAGTTTTCAACTCAAAAGGTTTCCCAAGTAAATAGTGTCTCCAAACTTGAAGTGCATGAACAATTGCAGCAAGCTCTAAATCATGAGGGGCATAATTCAGCTCATGTAACTTAAGTTTTCTACTTTCATATGATATGACATGATCATTTTGTAACAAAACACCTCCAAGGCCTTCCCCAGAAGCATCCATTACAACGGTAAAGTCCCCATTAGGGTCCGGTACAGCTAATATAGGTGTTGAAGTCAACTGGCTTTTCAAACTTTTAAAAGCAGTTTCACACTTATCATTCCAAATAAATTTCTTATCCTTCTTCTGTAATGAAGTTATCGGTGCAGCCACTTTAGAAAAATCCTTAACAAATTTTCTATAATAACCAGCAAGGCCCATGAAGCTTCTTACTTAATGTACATTCTTTAGTGCAGGCCACTCGGTTATTGCCACTGTTTTTGAAGGATCTACTGCAATTCCTTCTTTACTAATGACATGACCCAAGTAGTGAACTTTAGTATCAAAGAAAGAACATTTGGATAACTTACCGTATAACTTTCTTTTTCTCAAAATTTCCAAAACTACCTTCAAATGCTCATTATGTTCCTCAACACTTTTAGAATATATGAGAATATCATCTAAGAATACAAGCACAAACTTGTCCAAATATTCTTGAAAGATATTATTCATTAAGTTCATAAAAGTTGCGGGTGCATTAGTTAATCCAAAGGGTAGAACCGTGAATTCATAATGTCCATACCTGGTTCGGAAAGTTGTTTTATGAATATATTCTTCTTTAATTCTTAATTGATGATACCCAGATCGAAGATCTATCTTGGAATAAACTACTGCTCCATGCATCTGATCAAATAGATCGTCAATTCTTGGAAGTGGGTATCTATTCTTGATTGTTTCTTTGTTTAACATCTGATAATCAATACATAGTCTAAGTGTTCCATCTTTCTTCTTCACAAATATTACTGGCGCTCCCCAAGGTGAAACACTTGGTCTTATCAAACCCTTAGACAAAATTTCTTGCAATTGTCCCTTAAGCTCGACTAACTCTGTAGTAGTCATCTGATAAGGTGCTTTAGAAATAGGTTCCGTCCCTGGTTTGATTTCAATGGTGAAGTCAAATTCCCTTTTGGGTGGTAAACCTGGTAATTCCTCTGGAAATACATCCTTGAAACTTTGCAACAGTGGGTATCATTTCATGGAATCACCGTCTTCTTTTGTAAATTCAGATATCTTTACTACATATAAGGTACATCCTTTGTTCTTAGCCTTTTTAAGTTGCATAGCTGACAGTTTCCTAACTGAAATTTCCCGTTTTACACCTTGAATCACTGTTATTTTTAGCCGATCATCTAAACATCTTATATTCTTTTCAAAGCAGTCTATTTTTGCTTTATGGTCAGCTAACCAATTGACGCCGATGACAACGTCATAGGATCCCAAAGGTGCAACATAGAGGTCAACTTCCGTGGAAAAGTTAGGTAAGTCAAGGACTGCCCCAAAAAGACACATACTCACCGTATGAACAAAGTTATTACCATACTGTACAGTCCAAGATTTATCCATTTTTCCAGCTCTTCTTTTAAGTTTAGAAGCGATTTTACTAGAAATAAAACATTCAATAGCTCATGTATCAAAAATAATAGTGACAGGTATGCCAAATAACTTACCCATAACCTCTATAGGTGTCACTTGCTTTTCAGCTTGCTTGTCTGCTACTGCAACATGTATCTTATGCTGCTGATTACGATCATCCTTCTTCAAAGGGCACTGATTTGCGTAGTGATCTTTTCCACAATTATAGCAGCCTCTTACAGGTCCCTTTTTAGGCTCAAAATTACTTCCAGCCTTAAAATTATCAAGTTTTCCTCCATAGGGCTTTTGCCCGTTGTTATAATTCTTGGCAAAACTATCCCTTACATTTCCAGCAGGCTTATTCGCTGTCATTTTCTTATTATTATCCACTGGAAACTTACTTCTGTTTCCAAAATTTTTCCATGGCCCCTTCTTGGGTGCAAGAGAAGTTGAAGAAGGGTTTGCAATCTTCTTCCGCACTTCCTCTTTATGAGCAGAAATAGCCTTTAATTTTTGTTCTTGCCTTATGGTGTTTTCAACAACCCCTTCCATAGTGGTTGGGCTATGAACATCGACCTCTCCTCCTATCACGGGATTTAGTCCCATGATGAATTTTTGTATTCTAAACTTCTCGTCAGTTTGATACTGCGGTACGTACTTGAGGAGTTTCGTAAACCGTTCCCAATATTCAGTTACAGCTAGCTTTCCTTGAACTAAGTTCTAGAATTCTGTCATTTTCTGATCATAGAAAAGTTGTGGCAGCCAACGTTGCCTAAAATAGCCTTTAAATTGATCCCAAGTGATGTTGGTCTCATCAATATTTAGCTCATCTTTACGGTTGTCCCACCATGAAGATGCTTCATGGGAAAGCTGATAGGCTCCCCAAATAGCTTTGGTTTCCTCTGAGAAGTTTCTTATTGCAAAGTACTTCTCCATTTCGCTGAGCCAGTTCTCAGCTCCATCTCCTAATGTAGTGCCATCAAATTTAGGTGGACTTATACTTTTTATATCATTAGTGAGTTCTACTGCCAACCTAGCCTTTTTATTTTTTGGTTGGACAGGTACATTTCTAGTTTTATTACCAATTCCCATATCGGGGTTGTCCTCAGGAGGTAGCTGATTGTTGTTACCAGCGTCATCATTCTCCTCATTTCCCATTAATTGTTGTTCAAGTATATCTAAACGATCTCTTGTGTCCAATAGGTAAGCAAGGATCTCATCAAGTTTTTGGGTTGTTGCCGCCCCTTCCTCTGGTGGAGCATTATTCGCAACGTTCCCCCTTGTTCTAACCATTTTCTGTTACAAGAAAATTCAGGTTTTTATTAGATTATGGACACAATAGGTCTAAGAGCTGCAACCTTCAGCTCTGATACCAAGACGTAACATCCTCATTTTAGTACATTAGAACAAGAATTTTTTTTTATAAGTGTTTCCTAGTTCTAAATACATAATTTAGAACTCACAGATCATAAAAATCATTCTTATAACAGATAACCATATGCAGCTGGAATTACTCAGTGTACCACCGATCTATTCATTCCATGACTCGGTGAACTACTGATCTATTCATGTGTATCATAGAGTTGGCATTATCATCTGAACACTTCACTCTTGCGGTTCTCTTCCCTAATCTGAGATTTCAGAATGCTCTATCCAAGGAACCTATCTGAATAATTGCTATCATCATTCATCGGCATCACATCCCTTACACTAGGTGACATAGGACAATGCAATCAGCAGCTTGCGATACTTTGGCCAAATATTTGAAACATAATATTCATGTCTCATATTCCTTGATGGCATACTAATCAATTTGGAATACTGGGTCACCCACTGTTCCCCCATGTGTCAAGGTACCGCAAGTCTCAAAGGGCTGCCTCATAACATGTCTATGGTCCTAACCAGTCCCAAAGGAAAATCTTGTTCAAGTTTTAGGTGTAAATCTTAACGATCAATGCAAAAGGGTGTTGCCATATGTCACCTGCATTGTTGTATCCTCGAGAAGATCCTAATCTTCTCGAAGGTACAACCTTGTAGTTGACATGTGTCAACATCCTACAATACTGCCTCGGAAATATTTACATAACTTCAAGAATTTACTTAAGTTGAGTTGAATTTGAATTAAAGGCCTTCCTAACTGGGTAGTCTTTCCCAACCCTGGGTTCCACACCTTTGAGTTGCCTTATGTAATTAAGTTCAATTTCACAGAGAGAAGTTTAATAAGATTTGTGACCTCGTCAAGGTGTCCACCGGTTTCTACAAATCTTATCTCCTCATAATAGGGCAATAATCCTAAGTTCTCTCATAAGGAAGCTAAGTAAACCCGTAAGGGTTCATATCAACCCTGAAGACTGGATATATCAAACTTAATGCTAATAAGACATGGTGATTTTAATCCATCCATTGCATTGCGTTGACTTAGAACATTATTAGGGAGTAGTAGAATACTCATCCAGTTATAGCTACTTATTAGGGCATAGTTCAACCCCAACTTCCCTAAAAGCAGTGAACTAATTTCCAAATTAGCCATATTCATAAAATAAAAGAATTACTAGCCAAACATGAAGTATTTAGTCACATTTTTTTTTTACAAGGCTTACTTAGGGAATCCATCTAGATCCCATGGCATATAATAATAAAAATTCACTCTCCTTCATTCAGACATGAGAAGGTCAATTCAACAAATAAAAATGCAGCCACGTAAGTAACAATTTCCCCTTTTCATTTATTTCCAAGCCATACAATTACAACTTATGCACTTCGGCATATTTTGATACAATAATCATTAGCAAAAGAATAACTTTCTTCCTATAATACAATTAGAGAGATCATATTGGAATTCATCATAAAAATCAGATTAAACAATCTATGCATCATATCAGATCTGCGTGCCTTTACCACTTACGATGACCATCTGCAAAAATTGCTAGCACGGGTCAGTTCAGTGAACTGAGCATGATAAGCACTAATTCTTAAAACAATTGCATTCCACCAATTGTTTCCATTAAACAACCTGTTTAAATGAAATAATTTCATCAGATCCATAAACATGAATCACTCTATTTATATTTCTACCATTCCAATATGACTTTAAAAAATAACTCATATTATAGCTGCCATTTCAACTTAAATCCTTTCAGATGATTCATCCTACACAACAGAATAAGAAGAAACAAAATGAATCTTAAATACCTAGCCATCCAAAAACAAGGGCAGTATCAATCCTAATATAATTACTCCATTAAAGAAATGAAATCTTACCAACGCATGTGACCAACAGATTTGCATTTAAACAATTCAAACGAAGACATATTATAGCCTCATGCAAGTTCAACTGATGGATTTTCCTTTATACTTTATGTATAATTTCATAAACATTGATAAGTATACCAACTATTACTACAATACTACTTTTATACAAGTAGATAACTGAATTACTCGAACAGAGTAATAATATATCTAAAGATAAGGAAAGGAGACTTCTGTCAAGATACAGTGCTTACCACTCTCTCCATGTAACTTTAATAGTCTATTCATCTTGTGCCCATGCTGAAGAATTCATATAGAAATTCAAAAGAAGGGAGCATTCATAATTTCTAGAAAGGGAGAGAATACTTTCGTATTCCGAATATCCTATGTCAACATATACTTTACAACTAAGAGAAAGAAACAGAGGAATTCAGATCTCCTTTTCAAACAAGTTCAGGACTGTACCAACTTTCCAGGAGTAATGCATATACAATCAATCTTAAATTCAATTAGGGAAGAAGAGAAAGCAAGAAAATCAACACCCAAGTTTACCATTAGCTCCAATCTGGTAGAACTGTTTAAAAGGTTGCCCTTAGATCCCTAGGGTCTTGCAATTGCACATTAAACCAAAAGCCACCGATTGATATAAACGAAATACATATACATTCAAATATCAGTCCACAATCCTGATCCAAATAAAACAGTCTACCCTTCACCCAGGACTTGAATCATTTTTGAATAAGAGTTAGGGTAACTGTTATCGTTACTTATCAATAGATTAAACTAATTATTTCCAGCCATTACACTGGATAGTTTGGCATTACATTCAAATATACCAAATCAAATTTCACCTCTAGTGTTAATAGATGAATTCTAATGATAGATTTCAAGGTCACTTCAGTTAACATCAAACACAGTCCATTCCCTTCCAAATATAAAACCTAATTTCCATTCATGCAGATCTAGGATCGCCCACAAATTGTTAGGGGTCATAGTTCATCAAAGCAAGTTTTCTCTCGGTCACAACTGTGTTCCCATTATCCAAGTAAAATCGTAAAGAAAACAATAGTTACACAAAATATTTAATTACTTACATAGCCTATAATCATAGAAACATCCAGACCCTTTTCAAACAAAGGTATAGGCTTAGTATTCAAACATACTTCTTACTCATGCGACTAACCAGTCGAGCTTTAACTTCAGACCTTTTTTTTTAATTAGGCACAGGCTTAGTATTCGACATATTTCCTACTCATATGACTGAACCAGTTGTGCTTTATAGAAGGAATTAACAGTTTCACTACAATCCAACTTTGTATTCACCTGAAGCTGTCAAATAATAGTAGAGCTCATACCACTAAGCAACCATCAAATAAATCCACCAAATTTGACACAACAGTTCATTCTGTGGTATTTATCAGACACGAAATCATCAAACACGACATTTATCATGGTACAGTTTGGAAACTCAATACCTCAGTCAGACAAAGAGATATAAAACACGTCTATAGTAGTTGGTACCCATATAGTATTCACAGCAAGGCGAGAAGATAAAAGAAGTAGATTTCTTTCGGGTCTACGTAAAAATCAGGGATTCCTAAATCAACAAGAAAAGAAGAAAACCAATACATTGCTACCAGCCAAGCCAACTGTACCAAATCATCTAAACAGAGTTGTTCTAATGAAAGCATTTAAAAGAAAGAAAGATTTTTAAAAGTTAGGGCCTATCATGCCTGATAGTTTTGCTTAAAATTTTGAAGAATACCTCTGCATGTGCTCGCACCTTCTCTTCTTCTTCCACGAAAGATTAAACAACAATAAATTGTTACCTCCATGCTTTATATACTTCCCCCAACAGATAAGGAAGCTAGAAACTCTCAAATTTGCCATGTAACACAGAGTAGATGGTTGGTTCGAAGAACCAGTGCTCAAGCAGAGTGAAAAATGGAATGCATGGAAAACAAAACAACCAAACAATATTCCACTTGCATGCCTTCCCAAGCAATCCACGCTCAGGAACCAAATTTCATTAATTGCATTTACTTCCATCCTCCCACCTATTTTCCATTGCCACCGACCGCCAAATTTGGTGATCGCCACAAAAAAAAACAAACATTCCCGTCCTTCTTGATACTGCCACGTCAAGTTATATTAGTAGTTTTTTATCCTCCGCCAAACCTGACAGCATTCCAAGTCCTTCAACCTTATCCAGCTCTTAAATGCCATGGAAACCACCTCCCATGACTCGCGACCCTTCTTAGGTCCCCCTCCCTTCTTAGCATTAGTTAAGAGAGGTTAGTGACTTAGGTTAGATCATAGGGTATGACATTAGTCTCACTTACATAGCGCTAGGTGTAGTTAACCCTTAGGAGCATTAAGCTCATAGTTTAGGGCTAGGTTAGATTAGCAACTATTTTAACCAATAGGTTATAGTTTAGGTTAAGACTATTAACCTTAATGAATCTAGTCTAGGTCCCCAAAATAGGACCAATAAGTGTTAGAGTCCATACTGGATAAAACATTCCTGTAAAGGATTCTATTTGGCATCAATAAATTAAGATTTTGGTATAAAACATAAACATCTTGCCTGGCTTAAGGTCCATGCCTTTCCTGATGTTACGATATCTGGAACCAAATTCCATTTATCATGATCAGCCTGAGTTAAACTCCAGGATTGATCATTCAAAACTCAATCAAACCTTGTAACTTTCGTAAGGTCAATATAATTTGTTCATCGTGAATAAACTTAAAAAATTCCTTGGATCAATGCAACTGATCCAAGGCTGAGTCATAAAGGTGGATAAATCTACAATTCATCCAGAAATCAGGTTGAACTCAAGTGCAAGAATGAAAGAAACAAAAGCATCCAATCATATTTTGGTTCAATCAAAGATCTTCAAGAGTAGAGAGGATACAATCTATATCAAGCATGAATTTCCAAAAACCAAAGGAACATGTCCTTATACGGAAGAAATCATATATCAACACTTGAATGCTCAGGAGAAAGTAACAACAATTCAGGGTGTTACACAAGTGTTCATACAAGTTCAAGCATTCTTCATAGTTGTGGTTCTTCCAACAAAAATAACAAATAATGTTCTTACGGCATTCATGCCTATAGTGATAAGGAGATATGCATGTATAGCATGTTCCATGGGGAAACTCACTTCTTCCACCGCCATGACCTCGGCCTCTGAATCCTCCATGGTATCCTCATCCTTTACCATGGCCTCCTTTAGAGCGCCCTTCATTATGATCATGGTCATGATGCTCACCTTTCTCCTTAGAGTTATTTTCAACATCGATCTGTCGTACAACAATATCAATGACATCACAAATTTGATCAATCAACCTGCAATCTTTAGTATCAGTAGTAGTAGACCTACAAATCTTGCAGTAATTGGACACGTTCTTTCTTATCATGTGTTACAACAATGAGCACGGACTTGAACTATGGTCCAAGTGACAGATATCACAGTCCAACAAGGAGTGCATCAATTTCCGCTGGCAACTATCACCAATAGGCCCTTCTACTTCACAATCTATGCACCAAATCCCACTGTGTGTCTCATGCACCGAATTAGCTGATAATTTCTCTAATTGTTTTGCCATATCTATAATCTAGGCCTCCAAGAATGGGCTCACTCCTGTTTTTACACTCCCTACTGCCTCAACATGCAGAGCTTCTTCAAGCACCTAACATGAATCTATGTAAATCTTATGTGAAAGCACTCTTCTAAAAGGCATGATAAGTCCTCAAACAAACCATTTAGCATGTTGGCTCGTGTGTATGCCATAAGATAACTTGGACAAAAGGGTCTTGAACCATGCATCATATTCCTAAACACTCTCAGTAGTGCCTTATTTGATGTCTTTCAACGCACTGATTCTTTTCTACTCAAATTCAGGGATATAAAATTCTTTCAAGATTGCATCCCACAACACGATATAACCTCCACAAGTCTGGTCAGGGTCAAAATTTATGTACCAACTATGCACGCACCCATGTAATGTAGTTACAAACTAGCTTTCCTTGTGCTCTAGAATTGTAATCCCCTTCGCACACCATAGTATCTCATACATATGCACATGATCATTTGCATCTTCTATCCCTCTGTAATCTAGGAGACGAAGAGACATCTCCATATAAATATTTTGGGGTTGGTGCAGACCGTTCCCATCAAATCAAGTACCTTTATTCCCTCATGTGTTTCCTCCACCCCCAGAACCACTAGATTCACCAAATCTTGAGCCACTTGATCCTCCTGATCCTCATCATGTAACAGGAATTGAACCAGAGGATGCATTGCCTTATGTTCCAATAGTTGTGTTAAATTGAACTCCCATAGTCTGTAAATTTGTACTACTTCCAAATGTGATTCCAACATTCTACGCGCCCATGTTCTATGCTAAAGATGTGCTAGAAAGTATACCTCCTTCAAATAACATAGAATATGCCTGACCCACCATAGATGAATATGCTACCTGATTCACTCCTGAACTTGATGGTAAACTAACTCTATCTCTCGTGACTCTACTGCCCACACTAGCTTGTCGATTAGTGATTGTCTTAGAAATTGGAAAACCAAGCGCAAGGGATAGGTCATTAGGAGGGATCAAATGCGTGCCTGCAGCCCATGTCATCTATACCACTGCACTCTCATATAAAGCTAAAGAGGGTTCTCTGCCATGCTTTCCCAAATAGGGTAGTTCCAGATTCTCTATTTCCACATCCTCTGCGTGAGCTCTAAATCCTTCACGATCCATATCTCTCTATAACGCCATCCATTATGCGGCTTCAAGTTGTTTCTCTAAATCCCTCTCGTGCACCTCATTGAACTTAATCCGCCTCTCTTCTCTTTTCCTTTATACCGCTCAATTCACCATCTTTCACCACACCTGCTCCTGCCCTGCGTGTGGTGGGGTTTATCTAGTCATATTTTTTTCTTCCAAATCTAGGGTTACGATCAACATTTTAATCACAAAAGGGATATCATGTAAATATGATCCTCTAGGCTTGTGCAAGAATTGGAACTTAGCAACCTTTGGACAAGAATAAGTAGAAATTGTGTGCTCCAAAATATATATATTTAGACCATCATGGGACCAATGATCCACAATGTGCGTCCAAATAATATATGCATCATGCAAGGCCTAGAATTCTTCCTACGTCCATACAAGTGTGTGAAACCACCAATTCCTTTTAAATGCATAAGAAACCAGCCACTCGTATAGCTCTATAGGAAATAAGGAAAATAAATTCATGTGCAATGCATCATACAAATTTTGTTCAACCCACGCGCGTGCATTCAACTCAGATCTAGTGCTTAATCTGTGTGTATACTCTTCTTCTAGATCATCTAACCACTCTTTAATACTGGCCAAGGTCAACCAGTACATCTTCATCATGCAACATCCTACTAGACAACTAAAAAAGAGGTCCTGACAATGGAGCCAAAATGTACCCTAGATTTTACCACTAACAGCCCAAGGCGCGCTGGCACATCACTCAGCCTGAACTGAGCATTCACCCGAAGTGCACAAGGGTACTAGGTCCCTCTTTAGATAATCTTGTTCAAGATGTTAGCATGATTGAATGTGTATTTCAGATCCATAATAAATAATCAATTAAACCACAGTGCATAAACCAAGTCTAGATCTTAACCATATGAAGGAATAACTAAAAAATTACTATAATCAGATTTACTATACAAGATCCATACTCAGTGACATCCAACACCATTATCCAGCCAATAAGATCCATTCTATTAAATACGGAGAAAAACATAAGCTTCTTACATACATAACAATGTCACCATATCCATGCGCGTTAAGAAACTTGCAGCATTGCACTACAATAATATCCAATCCCTAATCCATGTAAATCAATACATATTTATAGGGGTGGGGAGTTTCCCTTCACTGCCCATGCACCTTCAAAAATAGGCTATATGTTAATAATAACCATGCACCCTTACCTGAGAATATAAAAGCATGTAATTTCACTAATAATAGATTACCTTATAATACAATTGTAGTATAATCCTATTATTAGCTCCAAAACTCTGCATGACGCTCGATCTTATACTAGTCCCAAAATAGCCTTTGTGTATCCTCTAAGTCTTCTAGAAAACATGCTCTACACTCCATGTCCACAATTAGCCCCAATCTACAAAATGGATAAGTCCTTATTTCAAATTGTTCTGGCATGCCATGTTTTGTTATACTTTCATGCGCTCCTGTGCACCCTGTGTGAGCATGCCCAATCCTTTCATGCTTTCATACTTAAGTTTTATTTCATCAATTTAACACCAGGGAATCATGCATCTCTTTAATTTTATTACTCATAGTGGCCTTTCCTTTCTTGGCCCCGGTCCTCATCTCCTTCTCAACACTGATTTTTTCCTTTTCCATAATCTTGACAGAGCTTCGAAGATTATGGTTTAAATTCTTGGCAGAGGCAGGTATTAATACTCTATTTTTCATGTAAGGTAACTCTTCCAATGTGCATCAATCAGATGTGACCATAAATGTCCAGCATGGAAAATAAAGAAAGTAGATCTGCATAATTATTATGGGAGGAGGTGGGGGTGTACCACGTTAGCCACGTGCATTGATGTAGACAACCCCTCAAATTGTAATATATATCCCAATTTTGTAATTAAACATTTAACATAGATAATGATAAGCCTTTCAATCATCATTCTCAACCCCTAAGTTAGCAAGTTTTTCATAACCTTATTATCATTTCTAGGGATATGGTTGATGTGCTTATTATTGAACATCGAAATGCATTCTATCACTATATGACGTAATTTTCGATGGTTTGCTTTTCCTTTTTTGATTGCATTGATGACCATTTGTGAATTACCTTCCACAATAAGATTAGCCTAGTCCTTCTCAGTGGTAATTTCGAGGCCACACCAAAGAGCTTTGGATTTAGAAAAATTATTGGAACAAATGCCTATAGCTTTTGTGAATCCTATGAGAGGTTTCCCCAAAGTGTTTTGGAATATGTTGCCAATTCTAGCTCTTCCCAGGTTGCCTTTGGTAGCTCCATCAAAATTGAATTTGATGAAGTTGTGTGGAGGAGCAATCCATTTGCTTTGAGATTTAGCTTTATTTTTCTTCCCAACCCCATTATTAGGGAAAATGATTAATACAATTTTAAAGTCGATGGCATTAATAAATATTATTTTATATTTAATTTTATCTATAAAGAGCCTACTTCACATAAATATATTTCATTAAATTTTTCTCTATAAGGAGTTCAAACCTTCTACTTTTACATAAAATAATATTCTTAAATACATTGCGAGAGTAATTTACTACTGGAATTTCCCATCATATTAATAAAAATATATGAGAGTTACAAAATCAGGGGCAACCAAAATACTCACGATCCCATAGAAAAACCACGTAGGAAACACAAAATGCCCAAATGGTAGAATTAGCATGCTATGAGGTAAAATAAGATAATTGCAAAAAACCAAAGAGCACTAAGCACATGTCTCTGCTCCAGAAGGAGGAGGAGGAGGATCATCCCAAGGAGGGATGAAAATTTCATTCAATGGCTCAGCCGAAGGGGGATCAACCTACCAGCCATCCTGATATAACATCTGCATCTACAAAGGAACCATAATTCCCCATCCAAGGGGCGGAGAGCCAACAAATGTCTAAACTCCAGGTGGATAAGAGGCCCAACGTAGAAATCCTGCCACATCCTTCCCATGAGGGGGTACTCTAGCCCAATGCAGAGGAGAACAGAGTTGAAGGACAACCTTGGGGAGAGGCAGAACGATGGCTGCAAGATTGGACTCTGTGACATGGTCCTTGTTGAGGTGGTCGGCAAGGCGGAGGTGGTCAAGGTGGCAGTAGTAAAGGGTCAAGAGTGACCCAACTCATCATGCAAGGAGCACTCCCCCAGTGTCCAAGCAATTACAAATGAGAAAATTTTAGGGTAACCTTTTCGGCTTGAGCTTGTGATCGAGATCCAACTGCAAGAGGTTGAAATACCTCCAAAACACACACAAAAATTTTTGCAAATAAAAATCAGAAGTTTCAAAATAGATTTCTTCTCATTCTAGAATCCACACTAATCTTTTACTTCATTACAATCTTCCTTTTTATTTCACGTTTACTCTAAAACCCCCTAAAATGCCAAAAATTACCTACTAGAAAAACAACTCAGATGGGCCAAAAAAATTTCGTGCCGAATATGCCTTCATAAATTAAGGCTCATGCAAATTTTTGACTTATTCTAACAAGCACAACAATATTTATTAAAACTCTAAGACCTAGTCAAAAGAGAAAAAATGTTCGGAGCCAATTTTAGATCACTAGATGAAGGAATATAGCCCCGAAAATGTGCCAAAATGGCCACAACCTCCCATGAAAGCTTGGCCCTAGCATATTACTAATGTATATCTACCACCCTGTAAAATTTCAAAACGATCCAACAGTCTGATTAAAAGTTATGTTCTCCACAAGTTATGTTGCATCATCATTCTCCCCTAGTTGAAAGGAATTCAACTCCTGTAAATTTAGTTAACAAAATTCATCTAATTTTCCATTGTCAATCTTCTTCAACTCCCACTCAGAAATCCAAGTATTTTCTTCTTGTTGTAAACCTTCCCACTGCACCAAATATTTGTTGTAGCTCCCATGTCTAGTAGTGATTGTCTTTTGGTCCAAGACACGCATTACTATTTCCTTTTTCTTCTTTGGCATCTATTATTCCCAGTTTATTTCTTCCTCCTCCACAACATTATTATCATGACATGGAAACTTATATAAGTTAGAAACATTAGAAACTGGTGAGATAGAAAAGTTGTCAGGTAGCTCCACCTTGTAGGCATTATCACTCATTTTCTTCAGAATCCTACACGACCCAATCTTCTTATACTTTATTTTATTATATGTCCCTTTTAGATACCTCTCCTTTCTAAGTTGAACTATCACCATATCCTTATTCGAATAAACTTACTCTCATATTGGCATCTGGAACTGCTTTATATTATGCATTACTCACTTTCAGCTTTTCCCTCACTTCATCTTGTAACTATAGAAGGTGTTCTACAAATGCTTCTGCATCATCACTAGTTTTATCTTCACTGGGTAACACAATCAGATATAGTACCCCCTTGGGATTCCCACCATATACAATCTAGAAATGATACCTCCCTATTGACTTGTTTACCAATCTATTATAGGCAAACCCAGCTTGTGGTAAAGCTAAGTCCCATTATTTTGGATTTTCTCCAACTATGCAACGTAGTGGATTCCCCAAGCTTATGTTCACTATTTCCGCCTACCCATTAGTTTAGGGGTGATATGCACTACTGAACTATAGTTTTGTCCCCCATTTTCCTCCACACATTCTTCCAAAAGTGACTCAAAAAATTTGTGTCCCGATCTGAAGTGATCGTTTTTAGAACTCCATGCAATCTAACCACTTTTGAAAAAAACAAATATGTAACTCTGCAAGCATCATTGGTTATTTTACAAGCAATAAAATGTGCCATCTTAGATAATCTATCAACCACAACAAAGATAAAATCATTCCCTCACTGTGTGTTAGGAATTCCTAACATGAAATCCATACTCAAATCAACCCATGGCCCTGTACGGATAGGTAATGGCATATACAACCCAATATTCTGTGATGGGCCTTAGCCATTTGGCACACTCTACATCTTGCTACAATCCTACTTATTTCCCTCTTTACTTTTGGCCAATAATACTTTTCTACAACAAGAGAAATTGTCTTAGTTATACCAAAGTGTCTATCCAACCCCCCATATGACATTCTCTTATAATATTTTCTCTCATTGAACTAGTAGGGATACACAATTGTTTCCCCCTGAATAAATAACCATCCTACATCAAATAATCAAAAGAACCACTACCTACTATACGGTCCTTAATTTTCCTCACAACATCACCAAAATCTGGATCACCTTCATACAATTCCTTAACTGCCTCAAACCATACTACTTCATTTTCCATTGTTGTCAAAAGTGTTACACGCCTACTCAAGGCATCAACAACTTGATTCTACTTACCCGGCTTATGCTTTAAGACAAAAGTATATTCTTACAAAAATGAAACCCATTTTTCATGCCTACTATTTAGTTTCTTTTGTGTGTTTACATACCTCAAGGCTTCATGGTCAGTGAAGAATACAAATTCCTTAGCTACCAAATAATGTCTCTAGTGCCTTAATGCCTGGACAATAGCATAAAATTCCACATCATAAATAGAATATTTCCTCCTAACTTCGTTTATATTTTCACTGAAGAATCCCACAAGTCATCCTTCTTGACACAGTATAGCTCCAATCCTGACATGTGAGGCATCACAATCAATCTCAAAGACCTTGCTAAAATCTGGAAATACCAAAACAGGTGCTTCTAAAAATGTCTTCTTCAACAATTCAAAACTATCTGTTGTTTCCTTGGTCCATACAAACTCCTTCCCCTTTTTACACTCTGTTATGGGTGCAACAATGCTACTAAAATTCCTGATGAACTTCCTATAAAAATTCTCCAATCTATGAAAACTATGAACCTCTATCACATTCCTTAGAATAGGCCATTCCAAAATTGCCTTTAATTTTTCCTCATGCATCCTCTGATATGATAAACCCTAAAAAAACAAGATTCTTCTGAAAAAATCTACACTTCTTTAAGTTTGCATATAGAATATTTTTACGCAACAAGTCTAACACCAATTTCATATGTATTAAGTGTTGTTCCATTATCTTACTAAATATCAAAATGTCATCAAAATAGACAACAACAAACTTACCATTGTATTCTCATATTACTCTGTTCATCAACCTCATGAATGTACTGGGTGCATTAGATAGCCCAAATGGCATCACCATCCACTTGTACAATCCATATTTTGTTTTTTAAAAAAATTCCATTCATCCCCTTCATAGATTTGGATCTGGTAGTAACCACTCCACAGGTCAATCTTGCTAAAAAAATGAGCTCCCGCTAACACATCCAATCTTGGAATTTGGAACTGATACTTAATTGTGATCTTATTTATGGCCCTTCCGTCTACACACATTCTCTAGTCTCCATATTTTTTGGGATTCAATAGCACTGGAGTTACACATGGACTCATGCTTTCTCTCACTAACCCTTTCTATATTAGATCTGTCACTTCTCTGTTAAACTCATCACTCTGTGTCAAACTCATCTGATAGGATGCCTAGTTTGGAAGGGTCTATCTTGGGATCAAATCAATATGGTGTTGTATATCTCGCTTCAGAGGTAACCCATCTGGTATGACATCTTTATATTCTTTTATTACCTTTGTTGAAGTAACAAGTATATTCAAGTCCTCTATTTCCACCTTCTTTGATATTAGTGCATAACACCAGCCAACTTCTTCCATTTTTGTAACAAACTCTTTTGTAGCCAATAAGCCCTCACTCTTCTCTTCTTCCTTGAAGGGTAACAATACCGCCTTTACACCATCTTTCCAAAAATTATATGTATTTTTCCCTCCATCATGTGTAACCTTTCTATCATATTGACAAGGCCTCCCTGGTAATATATGGCATGCATCCATTGGGATAACATCACACCACACCTCATCATTGTAGGTATTCCCAATCGAGAACGGTATAAGGCATATTTTATCTATGGTTACCTCATTCCCTTTCTTGAACCATGATATATGATAGGGATATGGGTGCTTCTCACATTTCAGATTGAGTTTATCAACCATCGCATTTGAAACCATATTTTCACAACTACCACCATCAATAATAATTTTACATACCTTTCCTCCAAAGGTGCATCTTGTTCAAAATATATTTGTCCACAGCCATGAATCAACACCAGTAGCATCTTGTTATTTCTCCTTCCTTGGGATGATCATCGTCCTCCTTATCATGAGGGTTTCACCTAAGTCTACAACAACCTCCATTTCTTCTTCCTCTTCAGCTTTAACCATATTTATTTGTGGTTGTTCTCCTTATCATCTATCTTGTGTAGGATAGTGCAGACACTCAAAAGCTATGTGCCCCTCTTCACCTCATCTGTAGCATGTGTATTTTCTTTGGGGAATATTCCAGCCCCGTCCTCCATTATAACCTCTTCCCCTCTAAAACCCCTACCTCTTTGGTTGTTACCATGGCTTTGACCAGAATCTTCATACCCTTCTGCATTAGAGGATTCACTTTTTTTAGAATCAAATCTACCTCTGCCTCTCATTGGAGATGATGATGGCCCTCTCTTCACACCTCTTCTAAAATTATTCATCTTGTTATTTTCTTCTCTTAATGCGAGTTGATAAGCATCATCCAAGCTATGGATCTAGAGCATACTCAGCTCATCTTATATAATATAACTCAACCCATTTATATACCTTGTAGCCTTATGTTCTCTAGACTCTCCCTATTCCACCTTGATTGATAACTTGTAAAATTCATTGGTATACTCCTCAATGTTGAGATCCTTTTGTCTTAGGTTTTGAAACCTTCGAAAGAGTGTCTGAGCATAATCTACAGGAAGAAACTTTTCTTTCATCTTCTTTACCATTTTATTCCAATTTCAAATCTTTCCCTTTCCATTCCTTTGTCTCTCATTTTGCAGGTGATCCCACCAGATCAATGCATGTCCGACCAACTTGGTGCATGCAAACTTAAATTTCTTCTCCTTTGAAAGGGTTTTCCACTCAAAGAAGTTTTCCATGCAATTCAACTAGTCAATCAAATCCTCTGGTCATAACCCTCCACCATAATCAGGAACATTAATCTTGATGTCGTCATTCTTTCCCTCTAAAACCTGGATCAATCTCTCCTCAAATGGTATCTCATTCAAGGTTTCTTCATCTCTCATTTTATTCTTCATATTTTCCTTCATTCATTAATAGAGATACTTCTTCAGTATCATTATATGGGTTTGCATCCCCATTTGCATGTCTCCTTCTAAGGTGGGTAGCTTCTCCTGTGAGCTCAGCAACCTATCTCTATAGCTCCTGCATATGCCTATTCATCTGGGCATAACCTCCCATCCCACGTCTAGCCATTCTTATATAAAATAGAGGCAAAAATTACAGAAAAAAATGTAATATGTTACATTAACTATTCCTGCAAGATCAAAATCCTTCTCTAATACCAATTGATGTGGATCCAACTGCAAGAGGTTGAAATACCTCCAAAACACACACAAACAGTTTTGCAAATAAAACCAGAAGTTTCAAAATAGACTTATTCTCATTCTGGAATCCACACTAATATTTTACATCTTTACAATCTTCCTTTTTATTTCACGTCTACTCTAAAAAACCCTAAAATGCCAAAAACTACCTACTAGCAAAACAACTCGGATGGGCACCAAACTTTGCGTGGCAAATATGCCTTCATAAATTAAGGCTCAAAATTTTTTTTGACTTATTCTAACTAGCACAACAAAAGTTATTAAAACTCTAAGACCTAGTCAAAAGTGAAAAAAACGTTTGGAGCCAATTTTAGGCCATTAGATGAAGGAATCTGACCCCGAAAATGTCTTGAAATGGCCACAACCCTTTAAGAAAGTTGGCCCCAACATAGTACTAATGTATATCTACCACCATGTAAATTTTTTAAGACGATCCAACAGTCGGATTAAAATTTATGGTCTCCACAAGTTATGCTACCGCATCAACTTGAATCTGTATGTGCACGGTAAAAAAAATAACCACTTTATCATTAGTGGAGAATAAAGCAATAGTTTGATCATTATGGAATATCATAGTATTACGAGCCTTCCAAATATGAAAGAGAATACAAGCTCTAAACAAATGCCACAAAATATAAATATAATCAGGCCAAGGACTGAAATCTCCAAAAAAAGCCAAAAACTAATGAAAAAATTCAAGGTGGTAGGGTTAAAATAACGTATGAATCCAAGACTAAATGACTTGTTCTCGGGAACACGACCAAAACAATTCTTAAAAGACTCAGTTCGAGAGTAGAAAGGGCATTTCAGGTTGGGAATGCTGATGTGACTAAGACACTCACCAACATGAAGGCCCTGATAGATAAGGCACCAAATAAAATGGTTAACTTTAGGCTCAAGCAAGGGGTTCCAAGCAAGAGAAAGACGAAAAATGAAAGTAGAATGGGCAGATTGTAGGCCCCAGTGGGCGTTGAGTTTGGCAGTGATAAGCAAGATGGGGCTCAATAGCTAGTATATGGTGCTGGCATTGTAGTGAAGAAAGGAAATATCATGATTCCACCGCCAATCACGCCACCATGCATCCAAAGGCTTAAGTCCCAGTTTATAGAGCATGACATTTGACATCAACTCTTGAATTTTGCAAATAGATGGAAGGTACAAAATGACAAGATTAAGCTTAGGACCTGGGAAATCCAATCTCTGCGGGAAACAAAATCCTGAATGGTGTGAATCCATTTGCAAGATAAACAAAGAGCTTTGATGCCTGGAGCTTCCGCAAGCGGAATACTATCGTTTGTGATAATGGTAGGCCACCATATATTCTAGGAATTGAAAGAGAGCTCGATGCGAAAGCTATCACCAATCCAACACAACAGAGGTTTCATCATTTCAAAGGTCTTCAATATGCTTTTGGTGATGAATGTGCTAGTAATCTTGATTGGAGCCTTGGTGATAATTAAGGTATGTAACCCTATATTATTCCAACATTTTTAGCGTAAGGTGCACCTGAAACAATGTAATATCAAAGCAAAAATTTTCAAGATTGAACGCTTGAAATACATCTCACAACCCATTTAGAACACAAAGCCACACTTTGTCTGTAAACATCAATAATACCCATGCCACCTTGATCATGGGATAAACACCCAGACCACTTGATGAAAGCCAACTGAACCAAAACGTTTTCACCAAAGGTAATCCTAGAGCAGCTTGACAAGCTTGGCAAAGGAAGCCCGACACGGGCACCAACAAGCAAAATAGTAAACATGAGTGGTTGTAAGAATCTTGGTACACACCTAAAATTTACTAGCCAATGAAATGGATTTAGAAGACCACTGAGAAACTTTATGTTCAACTTTGTCAATCACATACTGCCATAAAGTAACATAATCATTATCAAAGGCAAAAGGTATGCCTAAAAATTTGAAATGTTCTTTGTGCCCAATCCATCTCCAGGGGTAAGCTTTCAACCGACTAGGCATAGGCCCACAGTTGTGCCAATAGCCCAATGTTTTAGTCAAATAAATGTTGGATCTTGAAGCAAGACAAAAGATGACAAGGCATTCAAAAAAAAAATCCAAATTCTGCTCAGATTCGATAAGGGTAAGAAAGGAAGCATCAACAAAGTGCCCATTAATTAGCTAAGTCGAATGACCCGGTAAAAAAAATCTCCGAATGCGGCCCTGATCAACACGTTGAGCAATAAGATATCCAAGCGCACCGAGGACTAAGACAAAAAGAGCATGCGCAAGAGGGCACTCCTGTCTAATAGAACGAAAAAATCCAATTGAGGAGGACTCACGCCCATTGATAGTGAGACAAGCAGAATCATAAAAAATTCTCCAAATCCTAAGGTTGTGAGCATTGCTAGAACAAAAGGCCATTCAATGCGATCATAAGCCTTTTTAAAGTCAATTTTGAGAAATAAGGGTCGTTGCAGAGACAACCGAGCCCATTCCATTCCTTCCTAGAATGCTATAAGATTATCTAGAATGTAGCGGCCTTTGACAAATCCTATTTTCTCAGGTCGAACAATCTTGGGTAAGAGGTCTGCAACATGAAGAGCTAGGGCCTTAGCAAGAATTTTGTAAGAAACATTCAACCGTGTGATTGGCCACCAACTAGAAATCGGCTCTGGATTGCCAACTTTAGGAATGAACTTAATGTTGCCTTGATTGATGAAACTTCGTAAAGAATTGGATTAGGGAGCTTCATTATAAACCCAAAGTAGGTTTGGACCAACAAAAGACCAAGTGGCTTTGTAGAATTCATAAGGAAAGCCATCCAGTCCAGGAGATTTATCGTTGGCAAGGCACAATAGAGCAACATAAAGCCCATCTAAAGAACAAGGAGCATTAGATCAAGCTCGATCATTAGGAGACAACTTGATCGAAACCACCTCGATACATTGTTGCAAAGTGGAAGCTCACTCATTAGTAGCCTCTAAATATATTTATTTTAAGAACTTATTTTTGATTTTTACTTATATAACTCTAATCTACTATTTTTTACATATTCTTATATTTAAAATATATAATAATAGATTTTAGAGGTGATTCCAAATATTTAATTATTAAATTTTTGAAATTATTTTTCAAAATTTACTTAAATATAATTGTAATATAATATACAAGAGTTTTTTTTAAAAAAAACTTTTACAACTATCTCAATTAATTTTTCTTAAAATGTCTTCTAAGAATTTAAATTTTTTGTAAAATTTCATTTGAAAATCTTAAATTTTTAATAAATTAACTCCATATCCTTATTATTCACCATATAAACTTAGTAGGTTATACACTAGACTGCCAAAATTTTAAATCTTAAATAAATTGACTTGTTACCCTCGTTATTCACCATATAAATATGTAAATTTAGTATATCAAATCATGAAATATGACTTAACTTGTAATTTGTTACCCTCATAATTCACTATATAACCCACTAAACGTGATATATAAAATCGTGGAATGTAAACCTTTAATAAATTGACTTATTCAGTGGACGAGCCCCCATTTGTGGTCTCGATGTGGAAGACGAAAGAGTCCCATTTTTTAAATAAAAAGGAAATCGCCGTACACTCAACTCAGCTTCTTTCTCTATGTTTTTTCGGGCCCAACCTTCGCAATTTACTAAGCATACGACAGGCAATTTACAATTTCGGTTTGCCTGCCCAAAAGAATTAATAAAATCATCCGCCTATAAAAAGCCACAATCCAATCAGGAAGCAAAGAGTTTCTTTGTCTTTTGATCGTCTTGCCCATTTTGTTCTCTGCCCACACGAAATGTTCTTCAATCTAGTTTAGTTTTGAACCTCGGAGAAAGAATGGAAGAAAGAATCAATGCATGGATGGCCCATAACAGAGTCGAAGCAGAGAAACGAGATGTCAAGATAAAAGTAAAATGCATTCACGAGGATTTCTTGTCTGTTAAGGTAGGAGGGTATATGATCCAGGTCACTATGCCCTCCTTTGATTTGGAAGATGACAATTCTGATAGCAACTTTGCAGCTGTATCTTTAGAAGAAGAAGAGGATGAGGTCTTAATGGAAACTCTTGTAGCCCTCAACGAGAAGCTTGAACGGGTAAGCATTGAACCCAATTGCCTGAACAGAGTATGTGATAGCATACTGCAAGTTTTTGGCAATTTCAACTGCAGGAAACCCAAAAGACTTAAACTGGGTGGCGAACATATAGAGCAGAGAATTGAAGAATCATATGTGTACAGGTCAGCTCAAGCTTTTACAGTGGATTGTGAGAAGGTTTTGAACATGGCGGATTCCAGCTCAATTGTACATGGAATACTGCCATGGTGTTCTGTTAAACTGATTCCAGGCTTGGACGCTGTCGAACTGCAACTGGACATTAAGCGCATAATGGTTCCGGACGATGCAGCGACTGCGCTGCGATTTTGGTTTGATCATCCCCTAGCGTTTCATGTAACATTTGGCAGCAGTACATGGGTTACAAAGGAGGCCATTTCTGAGGAATTCTTTAGGTCCGTGGAAGTTTTTGTGAAGCAAAACCCAGCTCAGATTCGGCAGTTGCGGGATTCAATGGAAAAGGCTGTGGATGGATTGGATGAAAAAATCAAGAATGCAATTATAGATAGTAGCTCTAGTAGAATGCGTCCTTATGGGCCTCTTGTGTTGGTGCCAGAATTTGTTAAGGGATTTTTCGAGTACTGCAAAATTGGCCAGGATGGCTTGTTTCTTGTGCGCCATAAGGTTGCACAGTCTGATAACATTTTTGTTAGCCTCGTGATTTTCTTGGGATGTTGGTTGAAGACACTGAGGGGCTGGTGCGCCATTTGTAAAAGGCCTCTTCCATCGTTCTCTCGGTTGTGGTTCTGCAATGCTCTTTTATGGTATTTGTTTCTTCAATCCTTCTTTTTCTCCCGAAGAGCTTATTATTTTCTTATAGAGTGTATCAGGTAATTCGGGACTTAATCAGGCAAACAGAGGTCTTAGGTCCCATAGATAGTACTATCCAACCTAAAGTTTCTTAGTTGGTGCTACTCAGTAAACGTCTTTTGCTTGTTAATGGTGCTCTGGTGTTGTGTCTGAACAAAAATTCCATTCGTTAATTTTCCCACAAAAAGTTATCAGACTAAATTTATTGTGGCCGAACAATCCATTCATTAATTTTCCCACAAAAAGTGATCAGAGTAAATATATTCTGACTGAACAATAGTCCATTCACGATCTAGAAATCAGAAAAACTCTTCTCAGTATGGTCAAGTTTAATTAGAACTCTTAAGATTTTTTAATTTTGAACTGGTGAGGGTCAGGGGCAAACACTAGCCTTATTGAGATACCTGAGTTTGACCTTCGGTGCGGATAAATAATCTAGAAGGGATACATCACAGTTGATGGCCAGAGGAGTTATCCCAAGTTCCAACTATCCTAACGCTGCAAACTGTAAAACCCTAATACTCTCATATCACGATAAACAGCAAGAAGGGTTTTCCTACTTAATTACATCAGTTGATAGCCAGAGGAGAGATCCCAACTATCTTAACACTGCAAACAGTAAAAACCCAATACTCTCGTATCTCAATAACCAGCAAGATGAGTTTTCCCAAGTTACATCATAGTTGATATCCAGAGGAGTTATCCCAACTTCCAAATTGCTGCAAACAGTATAACCCAATACCCTCCTCTCTCAATAACCAGAAAGAGGGTTTTCCCTACTCAATTGGGTGCTGCTGCATATCTTCAACTACCTAGCTACTGGGGATAGATATTCTCCCATTAGCCAATATCTGCTACTACTTTCTTTTGGACACAACCAAATTAGCATATCAAGATTTCATCACTCTTCATTAGATCAACTGGACTTGAAACATTGGTGACTGTAATGGCTTCCCTAAAGCCGCTCTCTTAGGGCCACTTTTTAATCAGAGTTGTGACTTGCAGCCAGCTAGGTCCATTTCTTTACCTCGTGTAGTTTCAACTTTTGGGTAGAGCAGACCCCATTTGGAATGAGACTCTGATTGCCTCAGGAAACTTTACCAAGCTCATTAGTGAACAAATGCCGCCTCCAGAAAACATGTTCATTCATTTATTCCTTCATCTTAATATAAACTGAAAACATGCAGAGAAACAAAAAGAGATGGTAGCAGGATTTTGAGACCTTACATCTGAGATAGGATACTTGAATCTCTCATAGAAATATTATTCCAACCAACCCAGCAGTAGGATGTGACGAAATGTTTAGTATTCAAAGAATTTGTCTCGAGCTTAAATACTATGTCGCAACAACATATAAAATATATATTTGCCCTTTCAAAATCCAGTATATTATTGTTATTTTTAATAAAATCAATATCCTTTATGGGCAGTGGTAGGGTGGTTAAAGCTCAACCAGTCACATGGGTTGGACCTTGGTTTGAAAATATGAGTTATTAGCTTATAGGTTCAACAATTATGCCATCTTTGCAGACCCCTACTGCATGACCACAGCCACAAAGGTGCCTGAATTTTTTTTTCTTAAAAATATATTAATATCCTTGTTCTTCATGAAAATTATCAGTCTGCGTGGTGCTTATTTTCTTTATTTTTGAAGCTAGTTTTAACTAAATGCTAAAATTTCTTTTGTTCTCAGCTTGTACAGGTTTGAAGAGTTGGGTATTGGAGCATCAGTGCTACAAGAACTGCAAAATTCAGAATTGATTGATTTGGAACTTACCCTTGCTGCTGCTGCAACAAGGTCTAATAAAGATGTTTTCGAGCCATATCCAGCATTTTTATTAAAAAAAGGGGAAATTCGAAAGCGATCTGGATTCTTTAGCAATTACATGTTTGGAGGAAGTACAATTAGTCTCAATGCAATAAAATCAGGGGAATTTATGTCCAAAAAAGTAGGGAAATTTTTGGATAATAAAAATTTAGATATTTTAAGAGACTTAATAGATTCATTCCCCCCAATTTCAGAGATGCAACAGTGTTCCAGTGAAATTGAATTAGTTGTGAAGCTAGGAATGGCATGGCTGCAAAAGGATTGCAATTCGGGTATCATCAATCGGACTGACTTATCTCAAGAAGATTATGGAGAAGAAATATGGCTTCCATACAAAACCCTCAGATTTGTTTTGTTTACAAATAGATCCTCCCTTCATTTACTTCAGACTGGTCACGGGTTTAATGTGCATGGATCTCTTTACCAGTTTGCCATTTTGTATAATTCTGAGAGTGAGCTCAACTTTGAGGAGCGGAGGAAAGCTGAAGGATCTGTATTTGCGTTCCATGGAAGTTCTATATCAAATTGGTACTCTATCATAAGGTATGTGAAACAGCTTCTCCCATTTCTGATATTCTGCCTACTGTCAGGGATATTTTTTTCTATTTGAATATATTTTAGCAATAATTACAACTTTTATATCATGTTAGTTCATTCCCTCTCTATGGACATGGGACCTATTAGACTGAAATAGTCTAATTTATACACGAACATGCAAAAAAGGGTTGCAGCCAACTATAAAGATTAATACATGTTCTCAATAACTCTAGTCATCAAACATATCAACATCCTGGGTTATTTAAATTTTAAAAACAGAGGAACATAAATCTAAGTCATGCAGTTATAATGCCTATGTTACTTTTAGTTACTTCAGATTTTTGAGATTAGTTTTTAACAATCATTTGGGTGGCTATAAAGTATAAACCCATAAATAAAAGAACAAATCAGAGTATGTGTCCTCAAATACAAAATATAGTTGACCCATAATTATCTTGGACAGTCCAATGGGCAATTCACCAACACAAATCTTATGTGGAACAATTAACACTACTGGCAATGTGTAGTGGTTTTCAATGCATACGTTCAAATGCAAATCACAGAAAATAGGAACATCAAAGAAATATGGAACTAGAAAATATAAGAAAATGAATGCAGACAATCACAAAGAGGCTCAATAATTTTCCATAGAGAACCAACTAGGGAAAAAGCCTAGCACTCAAATGGCAGCGAATTATTGCTCTAAAAGAATTGCTTACAAAGAGTACTTTGCTCGATATCAGAGCTCGCTCCCTCTTTTGCCTCCTTTCTTATTTTATGCTTCACCCAACTATTTGGTTATCGAATATGCACGCACTCAGCTTCACGCAAACCTCTGATCAATTGCATATTATGAAATTAATTATGCTTTTTTGACCTTCCATATTCCCATTTTCGCAACGTTAGCATTTATTCTTCTAATCAAAGTACTGCTACCTAAGACACAATCTATTATGTACTTTGGTTTATATTTCCTTTGTACTGCATCTTTTAGTCTATATAACTATTGTGTTGATTAGGTACCCATGGTGGTTATAGGTATTGTACCTATATATGCTATTTATCTGTACGCTTTGGTAAATGATATGGAGCTGCTTTCACAGAGTCGCCTATTTCTTTTCTATGTTAATATTTGAATTGCTCCATGGATATTCCTACATGTAATGGATCAACTATTGATCTGTTATGGATCACACCTCCCCCTTGTCGGAGGCTTTTAGTTCCACAAAAGCTCATTTATGGAGGTGACCAAGGCATAAGCCTTTCACTATAGCCTCATTGTATTCTTTCGCTCCTCTCTTTGAGCTTGAACCTACTTGGTGTTGGCTTGCAACTGTCACTTTCTTTGCCTCTTTTACAGCTGAAACATTCTTGCATTTAAGAGAATTGCTAATAAATGATTTCACATCCTTGGACCATTGATATTGCTTCTTCCTTCTCACGAAGATGGCATTTCTCATTCACATGTAAAAGGAGTTGACCAGTATAAGAGCTCTCTCCCTTCTCGCTTCCTATAGATCAATTGTGTTAAAATAATCTATAGATTCAACATTATGGGAAACATTTTCAGTTTTCTCAGAATCCTTTTTGGACTGAAATTGTTCCTTACCCTTTTTAGCATTACTACCTATATTTACCATCTAGCGGAGAATTGGGATTTCTTTTTGGCAGAATAGAATCTGATATGATTTCTTCAAAAGAAAATTGTTAGACTCTCCATTTCCTCCAAGAAACTGCATCTGTATTTAGATTGATGTTTACAGACTGCAACTTCAAATCTTTCCATAGTAAGTAACCAGTACATGTATTGTTCTAATTGGGGGCAATGCTTTCAATCTTTTACATAACCATGTTTATTTAGTATTTACATATTCCTATTTTCTTTTAGCTTTAATAAATCTATTTCTATTCTTCCATAAAGTCAAACAGCAGGTGTTATTTGGCTTGTTCGGTTCTATGCTAGAAATTGTGTATGACAGACTCAATGATGTGCGCAATAAGTTTGGCTGCCTAATCTCTAAAGAGGATATTGCATTCTGTAAGCTGTTATTCTTTCAGAATTCATTCTTTGCAAACCCACATCTTCTTAGGTAATGTTATACCCTAAAAATATTATGAGAATTTTTCTATGAGCTTGCATGTGATATGCATGCTACATACATATTGCACTTCAACTAGCATACATTTCCCACAATTTTTCCATGTAACCTCTCTGACTTTGAGCAACCTCTCCTACTGAAAATACTACCTAGACCGCGAGATTATCAATGGAACCAAATAAGATAATATTGCCATATTATATTTTGAAGCCATGCCATTTTGGTATGTAGATGGGCCATAGTCCATACATATCTGCCTATATCTCCCCTCTATCTCTCCTCATCATTGTATAATCTTCTTAAAATTGTCTTTTTGTCTCTTTTTAGCTCAAATTGAAAAATGATACTGCCTGCTATATGAGCATTTGTAAAAGTTGTGTGATAAATACAAATCAAAATTATGCTGTGGTAATTTATGAGTCTGCATATTCACCTTTCTTATACATAAAAGTGGATGGTGGCCTTGAATTGGACAGAAATGGATTAAGGTGCTCGAGTAAGGCAAGCTACATGTCTGGCTGGTTTGGTTCTATGCTAGAAATTGTGCATGAGGGACTGATGTGGGCAATAAGTTGGCTGCCTAATCTCTATAGAGGATATTGCATTCTGTGGGTTCTTATTCTTTCAGAATCCATTCTTTGTACACCCACATCTTCCTAGGTTATGTTACACTCTGAAAATTTTATGAAATTTTTTCTACGAGCTTGCATATGATATGTATGATACATACACATTGCAATTCAACTAGCATACATTTCCCACAATTCTTCCTTGTATTTTCCCTGACTTTTAGTTACATGTCCTACTGAATATATTACCTAGACCGTGGGATTATCAATGGAACCAAATAAGATAATATTTCCATTTTATATTTTGAAGCCATGTCATTTTGGTATGTAGATGGGCCATACATAGCTGCTTGTATCTCCCCTCCATATCCCCTCTGCAGGGTTTAGTTTTCTTAAAATTGTCTTCTTGTCTCTTTTTAGTTCAAATTGAAAAATGATACTGCCCGCTATATAAGCATTTGTAAAAGTTGTGTTATAATTACAAAACAAAATTATGCTATGGTCATTTATGAATCCGCATATTTACTTTTCTTATACATAAAAATGGATGGTGGCCTTGAATTGTACAGAAATGGCTTAAGGTGCTTGAGTAAGACAAGCTACATGGCTGCTGGAATGGCATATGGAGAAGGCATCTACTTCTCGACTGATATGAACTACTCATTGAATTATTCTCGTTCTATTCCGTGGACGGTACATGGGAAAACAAAAGAATATTCTGTGATGGCTCTTTGTGAAATTTTATCTGGGCAAAAATATGTTGCAACAAACCGTACCTTTTTGGTGGTTCCTCCCAAAAAAGAAAATGATGTTGTCATACGCTATTTGCTTGTATTCAATCAAAGTCTTAAAATTGGATTAAGTATGGGTAGCACAACAGTAACAGGAGGCCAGACGCTGTCGGGAAATCTCGATTTGTACGAACATTATGAGCAATTAAGATGGCAACATATTGAGGAGATACTCAATGGTGGTCTAGCCGGAGAACTTCTTAAGATAGCAAAATGTTTCTAGTTTATATGCTGCAGACGACTAAATGAAGTAACTGATTTTGTGAAGAGGGAGTGCTTTCTTGGCAAAGCTACTTTGAGCTCATCTACTCAAGGACCAACCTCCAGAAAATACTGAATCGGTCTATAACAGTAGACTGTGGTTGCCTAGATATGCATATTCTTTGAAGAAGGAAATTCTCAAAATCCAATCAGCTTGCTTCTACAAATTAGATATATATTGTATCTTTTTTTGACAAGCATATAATGGAAAAGAAATTTTTGCTATTTCTTATGTTCTTGAGAGTATACTGACTCTTGTAAATGGAGAAAAATTGCCTTTCCCAGATACTTAAATATGCCAGTGTTTGAAAATTTTACTTGCATATATAGCATGCATAATATCATTTTCTTGAATTATATATTTATCACATTAAAACTTCGACTATTGTTCATTTTTTAAATTCTGATCATCTGCTGTCTTAAGTTTAAGTTGAGAGAACTGATTCAATTAATTTTTATTTTATAATTGTGTAGAAATTCTCTTTTTATCATAGTGCGCACAACTTTATATGCATTTACTGGTTTTGAAATAGGTGGCATAATCACTTTTGTTCTAAAGATTTTTTTTTTGTAATTGCATAGATGAGGGTGAAGTAAAATACCATTGCCACTCAATTGTTAGTGTTAGCGTAGGACAAAACTTAGGAAGTAGAAGCTCACCACTTCCTAAATATGATATAAACTCACCACACCTTTATTCTCTAGGCTTATGGATGATCTTTCCTGCAAGTTGCACTGGCTCACTTCTTTGCCAACTTCACTCAACTAATTCTACGAAGCTCAAAGGATTTTCAAAAAGTTTGAAATCCCCCAACTCTCTCTCAAATTGAATATTTATCTTCATGGTTCTTACCCATTACTGCAGGGAACAACCATTGACTGTGACCATGACTCCTTCAGAGAAAGAAGAAGCTGGTACATATTATACAAGCTTGCAAAGAGCCCAAGAACCATATGAGCATTGTAATATAGATGGCCATACCAAGGAGTCACATTGAAACCTCCATTCTAATTAGCATTCACAAAACAAAAAGGATATAATGAAGCAAGTAATGGCTGTGCAACACATCAACTTGTATGTTTCACTTGGGAACCTCTCCTCCCACAAATGTGTCAAAACTAAGTCTCCAATCTAAACCTCTTTTGCTCTACACTTGAGATCAACATGATGGTTTTACCCTATGGCACTCTTGATGTGGCCGCAGTTAGGGATCTCAATTAAGAGAGGCCTTATACCACGTAGTCCTCAGAATACAGAATGGAAATGCAATGAAATGTGCCACAAGTCTCGGCTGTTCACAACTTTTACATGCGAATGCAATTTAGAGTTTAATTTCCCATACTTTATTGATCATCAACAAGCAAACACAACATGAGACCAATTGCCAACGATACAGTCCTTACAAAACAACAATAGTATCAATCTGAGTAGACCAAACTATAACAACTACCAATTACTATCCCTAGAGTAGAACCGAGTGGTACAATCTCTTAAACATATGGCAAACCAGAATTGAGAAGATGCATTTGATCATCCTTCTCTTGCTCGGGCGTAAGGATGAGTTGTTGGGGTTATTTTTACTCTATTCTTACCCAAGAAGCCCACACCTCAAGGGCGAGCCTTGGGTGCCCACAACTTTTCATGCCAACATATCATTTGGGTACTTGTCCCGAGCATTCACCTGAGGCCCTAAGAGGGACGAGTCCCTGCTGGTTAGAGTATGGGGTTTTGCAGGCATGAATATGGTTTCATTACATATACATGCTTAAATAAAACACTTGTCATCTATTTATTTAACCTAAGAGCTCTACTAAAGATTTGCAAAACAAATACGTGCATTCAACCAATAAAGCATGAAACACTGATAAACATAACTGAATAGCTCTAAATTGTGAAAGTTAAGCAACACGCAATGGTTCATTTAAGGTCATATCATATTCATTAAAAGTTCATTACAAATCAGTTCATTACCTAATCCGGCAACATAAAATGCACCAACTCTATATCTCGTTTAAAGATGGGCTCGAGGCCTCCTTTTATAGGCTACAACTAAATTCAAATTAAACCTAGTTCCTGCCCAAATCCTGTCAGCGCTGCATATCCACCCCCATTAATGTCCAATGGCCAACATTTACATTCCTTTGCCAAGCTCTGTTTGGGCAGCACCATGATTTCCATTGACACTTGTTGACAAGATTGCTTGATATCTTCATTGAAATTCACTCGTGATTTTTGCAGACGGTGTCAGGTCCTGTCGACTTCTGTGTGTGTCGTTCATTTCATGTCCTGTGCACTCCAACTTCTTCACAGTTTTCTACTTAGGAACTTTGGGGGTCTAACATCTCTCGATGAAATAAAGGGTTTAACCCCCATGCTTTCATCAACCAATTAGAGCTCCTATTCCACAATCTGGATGCACTGTTCCACAATCTGGCAGTTTGTTATAAAATTGAAGCTTTTTGCTTTGCGTTTAGTTTATTTCCTTTGGCTTCCATTAGCCATTTCTTTTGCCCCTCGAACAAACTATGGTTTACAAATTTTTGTCAATGTATGTTCGAAAAATACAAGACTTTTTGGGCGAACTCGATTCTTGAGGTTGGGTTGAGACAACCAAATGAGGATGATGTGGTATGCATGGTTACTAGATTCCAACCTTTACCAAATACGCAATGCTACCCTGAAATACTCCTCCAAAGCAATGAATTTGTAATGCCCATTTTCTTGTGGCAGTGTTTATACCATAATTAGGCTAATAATGGAATTTTGTTACATTATTGGTGATCATGTTCATTTCAACACAAAATGTCTAATTGTTTTGTAATGGGTAAACTACATTTCGAGATGTATAACTCTATTTATATGTATACATATGCTACTAGTGTGTTAGAAGTAAACTTTGTTGTTGTGAATATAGTAATGTTTTATAACCATCCCAATGTCTTAGAAATGAGCGAGCATACAAGTGATCATTGTGGATTTGACTAAGAGAGTCAAGGATGAATGTGGAAACTATGAATAACTATTGCAAGACCAAGTACATCTTAGCAATTACGGGAGTTAAGAGTGTGAGTATGTATTGGATTTGGTTGACATTTTAATGTTTAAGTATTGTAAATAAAGTGAATTACAAAATTTTGACATTTTGATGTTTAAGGCAGTTAAATGTTTTCAAAATATGTGTGTAGATTTAAATATCAAATAATGTATAAATGATGAAATGATAAGTGAATTATAGTTATGTGATTAAAATAACGTAAATTGGTTGATTTTAAATGAAATTGCATTATTTTTGTTAAGATAAACAAATATGACAACTACGATAAATTTATTTGATATTTTAATAATTATGAAATCAATTGTGAAGTGTGTGTATCTGAATTCACATAAAATGAATGTTTGATTGTGTTGTGTGTAGTTAGATTTTAAGTTGAATATCATTTTGAGAGGGTATTATTTGTGTGTTAATATGCAGATGGTGAACAAGTGCTCGAGAACCATACAAAGAAATAAACAAAAACATACCACGAAAGATTAAGAGGGACTAACACTCAGAAAATTGTCTAACCAACATAAGTCACTCGAAATTAAAAATAGTTAGGTGTTGGGAATATGTGAAGTGACCCATATAATTTTAATAGTCTTTCTCCTTGTTGAAAATTATTTTTTTCTTCACTTTATACCTTTGATTTGATTAATTGGATCATTTGCTTAAGTTAATTTTTAAGTCAGATGAAACTTTCCATTTAAAGAAATTTCAGATTTTAGTTTTGATGCCACTTTCGAAAAGTGTATGAAACAAGTAAACCTTGTCTTATACTCTGAATACTCCCCTTAAACCTAGTTGTAATGTAAGTGTACCTTTTTTAGGCCTCTTTGGTCACTTGAGGACTCAAAAAGTACCATTTTTATTGCCTTAAAATTCTTCCCCCACTTCTTGCATTGATTTGTGTAAAGTCTTTTTTATTTTCGCAAGTTGATTTGATTAAGTTGCTTGTGATGTGGGTTGTTATAATTTTAAATTCATGTTTTTGATATTTTGGGTTTTCTTTGTTATATCCATGTAATTGAAATTTATACTAGGTAGTTGGTTTAGTGGGGATTTGGATTTTAGCCCATGTGGGCATTTAAGAGGAGTTGTTTTTGGAACATGTGTTATCATAGAGGATTGGGATGCCACTTGGCATGGTGTTGTTGAATGCTCCACCTTGGGCATTTTCCTCTTTAAACAAGTTGTTGCTCTTGTAGGAAGAAGTTTTTTGACTAGGGAAAACTCTGCTAAATTTTGGATTGGTTGAAGTAGTGCTTGATTGAGTAAAAAATTGGTGGAACAAGATGAGTAGGAGGTGAGTTGAAATACACTTATTTTAATTTATTTGAAAACAATGGTTTCATCTTCTTTTCTTGCCCCATCTTAAGGGTTTGTCATGATTTTTATTGTTCATTTCAGCATGTGTTAAGTTTTGTTGATATTGTGCTACTTGTTAAGCACCCAATGCGGGGCTAGTAAGTGTGTTTATATGTTGGGGAAACTTGCTCATCATTTGGAGGGATAAGTGTTGACAAAATGAAGAAAATAAAACTAATAGAAGAACTAAAAGGATATGAGATTAGTCTTTGTGGAGATCGTAAGTAGTGGGTTTATGAAGACATATGAAGTTGGATCTAGGTTATTATTTTATTTTGGAAGAACCACTGAGTAATATTCATTCTTGTGGAAGAACCATGAAAATTGTGTATGCAAGAAAAGTTCTGCTCATTCTCATAGATCAAAAAATAAGTACAAATAGGAGTGTTGTGTAACTCCCAATGTAAGACCCATTATACCTCCACAAGGGAGAAATCAATTACAATTTGGAAATGGAATGTAACTCTTGTATGATGCATTGACACACACCAACGTGAATGATAGATTTCAACAAAACGATAGATTCTATGACGAAATCTAACATGTGTCATAAGCTTCTAATAACACCTAAGACCTATGATCTCACTTAAGGTGAGATGACTTACCATGTGTGAGGGAAAAACCTAATAAGAGTTAAATGAAATCCCTCACACCAACCAAAAGCACAATCATCAAGATCCACGTGGAAGAGGAAGAGGAATTAGCAACAACACTTCTAGATGTGGTTCCACACAAAGGTATGATAAATCAAACATCTAATGCTATTATTGCAAGAAGTGTGGACATTGTGTTAGTGAATGTAGGAAGGAGTATGACATGAAAACTCATAATGCAATTTATATTAATGCAAAAGAGGTTGAACATGAAAAGCATGAAAAGGGTGGAAATTTATTTCTAACATATAGTGTAGATGAGAAAAGCAACAAATAAATATGGTATTTAGATAGTGTATGTAGCAACCATATGTGTGGCAACAAAGGGATGTTCAAAAATATAGACAAAGTAAAATCTAAAGTAAATATGGGAACAAATGACAATGTTCTACTAATGGAAAAAGGTAGCATACCCTTACTCACCAAGAGAGGTGATAAGAGACAAATTCAATATGTCTTCTATATGCCAGGGTTGAAGTATAACCTTTTATGCATTAGGCAGCTAGTCCAGAAAGGATATAAGGTGAGATTTGAATATGGAGAATGTATAATTTATGATATAAGTGGAAGCAATAGGCAGCTTGCAACAATGAAAATGACACAAAATGTGATGTTTCCTTTGAGGATGCAAATTGAGATAGAAACAATGTTTAAAATAGTGGTAATTGATCAATCGACTCTATGACATCTCAGGTATGGGAATTTGAATTTTGGTGGGTTGAATATTCTTTATAAGAAGAAAATGGTAACATAGCTTCCCCTAATTGAACAACTAGATAGAGTATGTGAGGGCTGCATATTGGGGACGCAATATAGAAATGTTTTTCCCTCAAGTAATTCTTGGAGAGAAAGTACACTACTTGAGTTGATACATCCAAACCTATGTGGTCCCATGAAGATTTCCTCCCTATCCAAAATTGTGTATTTTATTATATTAATAGATGACTTCAACAACAAGACATGGGTGTATTTTTTAAAAATTAAATCAAAGGCATTTCATGTATTTAGGAAATTCAAGGCCATGGTTGAGAAGCACTGTGGTCATTACATAAAAACATTGAGAACAGATAGAGAGGGAGAATACATATCAAATTAATTTTAAGTTTTTACATTGAGCATGGGATCAAGAAATAATTTATAGAGAGACATACACCACATCAAAATGGTGTAGCTTAGAGGAAAAATCAAACTATTCATGAGATGGAAAGAAACATGATTAAAGCTAAAGGATTTCTTGATGAGTATTGGGTTGAAGCAGTTGAAACAACAATCTATTTGTTGAATAAATTTCCTAATAAGAGTGTTTGAAACATGATACCTCAAGAGGCATGGAGTGGAAGGAAACCAAGTGTTTAGAACCTAAGACTGTTTGGGTGTGTGGCATATGCACATGTGCACAAGAAAAAAAGATCAAAGTGGGATAACAGAGGAGAAAAATGCATTTTCATTGGGTATAGTGAACAATATAAAGAGTATAGATTGTACAATCTAATTACAAAGGGTATAATAACTAGTTGAGATGTTTAATTCATAGAGGATGAGCTTTGGGGAGATGGTTTAGAGGTGTAGTAGTCAAAAACAAAGGTAAGTGGGCCTTTTCTTGAAGCTAAAACAACATATGGTATAGTCAATAATGCACCAAGTTGGAACCCTATTGATTTAATAAAATCTTATATCAAAGAACTAAGACCGAATGAATATAAAAATGATAAATAATATCTAGCATGAAAAGTACAAACAAGTATGCAAGATAGAAAAATGATAATTACTTAGCTTGTATTGGGAGATCTGGGTTGATTTTAGGCTGAAAGATGAGTGGAACAGGTTGGATCTGGATTGTGTGAGCTCTGTCTAAAAAGTTAAGACCTGATACTTCTTCAGATAGGAGTTCCCAAGAGAGGATAGGATTTCTCGAGCACTAGTGTCTGATCTAGGCACTATTGTCCTTGTAACATCTCTGCTTATGGTCTTTTCGGGGTCTAAACTGGGTTCCTTCATTTTGCTATTTGTCATTGTGGATCTCATAGGGTTCTTGTATCACAATTATTCATGCAAAATAAAACCTAACTACCCGCACAAAGCTCAAACAAACATTAGATGGAATAAATAATACATATGCTTGAGTTAGAATGACCCCAGAGGTCACCCTAATGTGATTGTCACCACGCGCTACACTACATTTAAAACTCTATGTAGTTATTGTGTGTGGATGTGATTGGAATTGTGTCCCTTGCAGCTAGGTTGCCCTTATGCCAGTCACACCAAGTTAACGAGCTACAACTATTTTTTTCCCCCCAATATGAATGTGAGATGGAATTCAGAAATGTCCCTTCCTATGCAGTGAATGATGTAACCCAAATTTAGTCTTTGAATGTTGTTTTTTCCCCAAGTAGTAGACATTAACTATTAGCCCAAAATGTCCATTCC
This sequence comes from Taxus chinensis, assembly GCA_019776745.2. Taxonomy (NCBI): domain Eukaryota; kingdom Viridiplantae; phylum Streptophyta; class Pinopsida; order Cupressales; family Taxaceae; genus Taxus; species Taxus chinensis. Next base: position 31,938,670 of record CM034151.1, read on the forward strand.
TCTTTATAATAGTAAGTCATATAAATATATGATTCCCTTGTTTTACTTTCATCATTAATAACTAAAAAATCGACCCAAAGTGATAAAAGAGACTCTAGAAAAGAGACCAAATGATATGGAAATTCAAAATCAAGAAAAAGAGGGAAAGGGACAAGTGTTTAAAGGGGACAGTAGTGCCTAGGGCGCTTTGTCCCTAATAAGCGGTAATGTCCAAAATGCTTGGAAGATGTAATAATCAATACAGAGCTGGGTAACATGTCATTTAATATCCAAAAGTAAAGTGGTTATTCTAAAAAACCAAATAACAAGAGTGTGGGAAATATAAAAGTAATGAAATATTAAAATAAGTTTTATTAATGTCTAATATTCTTTAAATTAGGAATCGTGTATATAATGAAATACTTAGAGGTGTGATGTAAGTAGTATGTGTGTGATTTTGTGAGTACATTTCCCTCACTTTTATGTTGGTGAATGAATATTTGGTAGTATAAAGTAGATAAGAAGAGAGTGCATTGTGTAGAGCTGAAGAGAGTTGTAAACTATATCATGTCAAATGACAGTTGTATTTGATATTGTGTCATATGGTGATAGTAGAATGTTCATAATGGAATATAGAGAAGGATAAATATCCTAGAGGTAACCTTTACATGTGTAGTAGAAGTGATGTATGCGTGTGTTCCTTGGATATTTTCTTTTTCGAAGCATCATTGTGTTTGAGATTTTTCCATGTTCCATTTTGTGTATTGCCTTTTTTTAGAGTAAGATCATACCTTAAAGGAAAATAAGTGTAGTCAATGCTCATGATAAATGAAATTGAACTTTAACTTAATACATGTCAAAATAGAAATGTGTATTGAAAAACAAGTGAATTAAGGGTAGAATAAACTTGTGTACCATGAGACAAGAGAGAGAAATGTTAATGTATGTGTTGCGGCCTTTGAGATGGTTGGAGTAGTACTAATAATTTGGGCCTCCTATTGCCAAACTTCATATTTGAGCGTCTTGCTGCTAAAATTTGAATTTGAGTGTCTTGTCACTAAACTTCAGATTTGGGAATCCTGCCACTAATTGAAGAATATTCGGAGAGCGGTTAGATTTTCTCTCCAACCCTTAATGTTTCCCCATGGATAAGTTCCATTGCAGATGGTCACAAATCCAATAGAAAATGGTCACCGAGCCATATGAAGTAATTAGTTTTATTGCATAAAGTGTGTGACATGCCACTAATGGTAACTTGTAACCGAGCCTGTGTTGCTAGAAATTGGAAAATATTGTCACTAAGAACCTGTCAATTCTATATTATTACTATTTATGCCCCCAGAACAACAACATCTAGGTGGGACACTAGCACTTACAAGTCCTTCCTGTGTTGGGAACTTCTGTCCTAGATTGATTTTAGGCCATGTTGGTTGGGAAAATTGAATTCAAGGACAAACAACAGTTCAAGGGACAACAATCCCTCCTCTTTATGAGAGAGGTTCCCTTATTCCACACACACACAAGGAAAACTACTTATTTACAAATATACAAACTACTAATATTTGAATGAGGATTTTGATGGTGTGAATGTCTTCATATCCATAATGTTCTCAATACAAAAGATAGAAGGAATGAGAGAAATAGTTGGAGGAAACAATAAAATTGAATGGTAATACAGACTAGAAGGGACTTCAAAGTTCACTTTTTTGCCTATCAATAATATAAATGTTCTCCTTGGTTCCCCAAGATCACCAACTATTGTAATGAGAAAGGAGAGAAGAAGGCAACACTTTTCAGATAGATAGATAATAAAATAATATTCTATTAATGCATTCATGAAGCTTTAAGAATCATATGAACTTGAACACATCAAAATAACCCATGAAATATAAGTGTTTTAGACACAAAGTTCTTCACATCACATTCAATAGGTTGAACACAAAGTTTCTTATTTGAACATAACAAAGCACATATTGTAGATTAATGAACAGAATAGAGAGAATACGAGAGAGACAAAAATAAAGAGAAAAGATTTTCTTCTGTATTGATTAGAGTTATGCTTCTTTACATTCCAATCATCAAAATCCATCCCTTTCACAATGGAAAGAAGTTCCTTTTTACAGCCACTCGGGCGGTTACAACTTGAGTCCTTTCAGTTTCCTTTCTTTTAATTAACATTAATACTTAATCAAAAGTATCATACTTTAAGTTGGCTCTAATTTACAAACTAAATTATTACAACAATGCCAACTTTGAAATACATGAGAAATTAAAATAAAATCCTATGCACTGGTCGAGGGAACATTTGAAGAGGGGGCTGGTGTAGTCTTCATCTTGAGAATTTGATTCCTGAACTTTACTAGTGCTCCAAAAATCTCCATTCCTTGGGGAGTAGTAGTGTTTGTAGTAGAATATACCAAGTTGTTCAAACAACCTTCCATATCTTTCCAAAAATCTACATTTTGTGAAAAAAGCCTTTGTTTTCTTCAATAACACCAGTTTGTAATGCATAGATTTCCTTCATCTTTTCCTTGGTTATGATATCAGACTTGAACAACTTTTCCTTGATGAGTACTTTGAATTCTACCTTAATATCATGTACTGTATTTTTGTTCACAGTGTCTTCCTGTTAGGAAATAAGGGATAAAATATGTGGAACAACCCCTCATAAAATCGCAACAATAGGAACTAATATGCAAAAAAATTTACAGATCTCAAATAAAAATGTAGAATAAAAATAACACAACACAAAGAGATAGTATTTAACGTGGTTCACCCAATTTGGGCTACGTCCACCAAGAATCACTTGCTCGGATTTTATTACCAGCCACCGCTCTCTCAATACAATACCCAAATTTGTTCGGAGCTATGCTAAAAAAATCTACAGAATTCACACCCGAATTCAGGCACATCTGCAATGTTACATTATTCCTACCATATGCACAAAACCACATAAGTAGACAACTGATTAAGCAGTTTTACAAAACCGTGGGTATCAAAACCATGGGTTAAAACCGTCCCATAAACCTATGGGTCAAAAATCCCATCCATATGAGAAAAAAAACATTTCCCAGTATATCGGGCATATTTTGTTTCGAGGCCAATTTTTTTTTTCAGGGGCTACACCCCCGAACCCTGGCAAGACAATTGTGGAAAGTGTATAATACTCTTAGTGTAAAATCTTCAACACTTTCACACATGAAAGTAGGCTCCACAACCTAACACTTCCTTCAAGAAATGGCATTACAGATATCAAAATTCATCCAATACACAAGTTTTAAAGGCCTCACCCTTCTGAAACATATTCTTCAATTCATCAACTGCTTCTTCCAAGACCTTAATCTTCTAATCCACACTATACACCCATTTATTTGAAAGATTATTCTTTGGATCATCAAATATTTTGTGTGCAATGAGAATCTTCTCATCAATATTGCTCATTTGTTTGAGATCCTGCATGCACTCTGTCCATAACTTGAGCTCTTTTTCTAGGCCTGTAATGGTTGAGGTGAGTCTTTGCTAGATTGAACAAATGTTATCATATGCCTTGTATGCTTCCTCCATGAAATTCAGGCTATAAATCAACATCTCATCCACTATAGCTTCTATTGCTTTTCCTTAAGAGGCATGATTATGAATGTCTTTGATGTTTTTCACTTCCTCATTAGTTAAGACAATAGGAGGTGGCATTGAAGCTAAAGGAGTTGGATCCAACACCCTGTCACTTGCCAATAGAGACTTGATGAAGTCAGAAAGGATTTTCACTTGCTCTTCTAACTGGTATTTTGTTTTTTTCCTTTATCAACTCTTTCAATCACTTTTGATACATTCTCCTTCAAGTTATGAAATTCACACTCAAGAGTAGACTCACCCAATGGTATCCTTGTCAACTCCAAGTCATTCAAATTCAAATATTTCTCATCTTTCTCAATTTTAGGTTTAGTAATCTCAAAAAATTGTTGGCCTTTAGAATCATACACCAACCTGGAAGTAGTTTTATCTTTCTTAGTAGATGGGGTAGGATTTATGCCTAGGAGAGCAACTACATCATCAAAATTTGGGGCAACAATTTGGGATGAAGCCTTACTTTTCTTACTATCAACAAAAGGTTGGAACCAAGTGAAAGTGGTATTGGAAGATGGGGTGATAAGAGGTCATAAGGAAAGAGTGCTCATAGAACCAAGAGTCTTTGTAGTAGATACTTTAACCATAGAGGTCTCAACATTTGAAATAGGGGTATCTTTGATAGGTGGCTCTAGAATGGCCACTGTCTCAACTTCGGATGTGGTATCTGCTATCCAAAATTCACCCCCCTAGGGTAAATTTGATAACATGCATTAAATTCTTCGGTCCCGAGCAAGATAGATTGATTCAAGGCAAAAAATCATGTTTTTGGGGTCCCCTCGGCTTTTTTCTAACTCTCCTGTCCAAGAAGAAAAGAGCAAGTTCTAAAAAAGGGTGAAAAAAGTTGAAAAAACCAAGCTTGGGCCAGAAAAAATCATGAAAATCGGCTAAGTCCTAGTCCTCGTAGTAGTTGGGATAGTTGGGACGACGGGGCGCGAATCGGCTGAAAGGCCGCCAGTCAATCCGCGCAGCAAAGGGACATCCGAACCGTGGGGATGCACGGGACGCGAAAGGGCGAACTGGCCAAACGTAAAAACAAAATTGACTAACTGCTGTGCAGAACAGGCTGGGACATCTGGGCCGCAAGGATGCGAAGGACGCGAACCGCCCAGATCAGCCGAAACAAAGAACTTTCGCATTGGGACAGTTGGGACATAGGGACGCGTGGGATGCGGAGAGCCGAAGGAGCTGAGAGCCAATCAAATCACGCCACGTGTCTTCGCCTCAAAGAGGGACAGGGAAGCCCGAATCGGGTGGATTGGAGGAATTTGTCCCAGATAGTTCGGGACAACCGGGCCAAAGGGACGCGAGGGACGCGAAAAGCTGGCAGACCTGTGGATGAATCAGGAAATGCCACGTGTCATAAGGGAAAATGTCCAAAATTTCAAAGGGCAAGGTTTGAAGCATTGGCCCGAGCCAATAAAAAGAGGACACATGTCCTACGGAGAAGGGGAGGGTAGAGCTCAGGGAGGACTTGGAGAATTTGGAAAAAGTTTTTGCCAAAAAGCTACAAGGTAAAGGATGACCCCGCGCCCCTATCCTCCAACCAAATCATGCCACGTGTCCCAAGTGGTGGGGACGCGGGGAAAAAATGGGAAATTTTCCAAAATTGTTAAAAAGTCAAAACTTTCAAGGAAAACCCGTGGGTAAGGGAAGGAGAGAAAATTTCTCATCCAATCAGCGCCTGACACATGTCGTCCAGGTGGCGGAGCGCGGGAAAAAATTTCAAAACCCATTTTTGCCTGTTTTGTGCCTTAAATCTTCAGATCGCCATATCTTTCGATCCAGAGCTCAGATTTGCACGTTCTTTATATCATTGGAAAGCTTATAAAATTCTCTACATAATTCTAGGGTCAATCTTGAATTTTGGTTCATTCTGGAGAGAGAAAATTAAGAAACAGATCTGACGCGTGTCCATGGCCAGAAATGACATTTCAGTGACCAAATTTAATGCAGAATGGGTCGCATTCTCCTCCAATTCGGTCAAAAATGACAGGGTATGGGTTTATAAGGTCCTCCATGCCATTTTAATGCATTTGCAGTCAATGAGGAATGGGCTCCCACGTTTTGTACATTTTCTCTTTCCTAGGCTCGACCCATGTAATGTAAAAGCCAGATTTGGATCATTTCTTCAAGTGTGGAACACTTTTTGGCATAGTAGACTTCTTCTTTCACCTCCAGCAAGTGATTGTTACAAGAATCAGACCTCTTCAAATATTGTAACAGGTTTTCTACCTCTCTGAGGTTGTAATGTAGTGGCTTTGACATTGGAAATGATAATACAAGCTTTGTGAATGGGTTTCAGTCCTTTGTTTGTATTATTTGCCTCATTTCAGATCCTAAATCATATCTTATCAGCCTGTGTATGATTTTATGTTGCAATATTTGGTTTGTGTCTATTTGCATGACAAAAATATTCACCACTCCTTTTGGTGCATCACCATCGTTAGTTAGTTTCAATTTTTGCACTTCTATCCCTGTCTCCTTGCAAATTTAGAGTAGGATTAGGATCTAAACCTCTGTAGTTATGCAAATATAGATCTAAATCAAAGGATTTTGAGGAACCAGCCTCTAATCTGGAGATTCCTCTCTCAATTTCACAAGTCCCACACTTGGAGAGAGGTTTCCATGTTGTGCAATCACACTGGATGCCTGAACATCAACTTAGAAACCTGATCAACATCCAGGGGTGCTGTGATTTTACACTAACAGTATCCTTTTTCTTGTCATCTCCTTCTTCTTCCTTTTCTGTGCTGCCCCCTTCATGGTTTCTTTCTTCATGCTCTCTTGCTTCTTCCTCATCATCACCCGAGAGGTCAAAATTTTTCTCAATTCTTGACATTGTCTTTGTTTGCTTTGGAGAGAATAGTTTCTTGATTTCTTCTTCAATTTCTTCTTCTACCTTTTAAACCTTTTTAACATACCCTTTCTTATTGTACACTAAATTTTTGGATTCAAGAGGAGAGGGAGCTGATTGAGCACGTACTTCATGTAATGGGGTAAAAATATCCCTTTGAGATGTATATGCTTCTTGGGAAGGGGAATACATCCTACCCATCTTATATGCTGCCATTTTTCTATCAAACTAGACCTTGGTTCTTACTATGATTGGATTTATGATTACTTGCAAATATTCTATTTTTTTCTTGAACCAATCAATGGTGGCAAGATGAGTATATTTGATAGACTTGTTATATTCAAGAGACTATAGATCTTCATCATCATCTTGTAATTCATCTAGTACTTTGTAGATTCCAAATTATTTGATTTTTTGCAATGAGAGTCTACCATAGTACCTTTTTCTTACTTCATAGTCATATGAGCAATCTGCCCAGTAGTCTTCTAGATCAGGGAGATGAAATAACGACATCCTAAAATTGTTGGAAATGAAACCCTTGAGATCAAATCAAGACCTCTTCTAGAAGAAATGACAATTAAAAGAAACAATGGTCCTTTCAATATTTTTTACATCAAGGGAAGTCTTGCAGGTGTTATTATCAAAGGTAATTGGGAATTGAATGTCCTTTATCTTCTTGTTTCTGTAGGTTCTATGCAATATACAAGTTTTCTGTAAATTTCAACAAGGGAAATATTGTCACTACAAAACATTGGGATTTTGAGAGGTGCTCCCTCAAAGCCTACTAGCCTGATGTAAGAGAACTTTCTAAATTGAATGAAATAGCTACCATAGGTAGAAATAAATTGCTTGGCCTCAACAAAAAATATTTCAGTTGTGTTTCCTTCCAAAAGTTGGATAATATACATAGTGAAGGCATCGTTGACTCTCTTGAAATGATGATTGCTACTTTTCAAAGTCAATTGTGGGTAATATTCATATACTGGAGCATCCTTTTTATCTTCATTAGGAGAAATGCCTAACCAAATTCTGTATGCAACAATGGTCTACATCAGATAAGAGGTCATGTGAAAGGTTTTAGTCCTCTACACATTAGCCAACTATTCACTGAGGTTGTCACAAAAGATTTCTCCCCAATTCAGACTTTTCTTTCCTTCACAAATAATATTAAGATATGGGCACATCCAGAAATGGAACTCATTGGTTGAAGAAAGACCCATTATTATGGCTAGAAGAGTGATGATATCTGAAAGTTCTTCCTTGAAATAAATTTTGTACATAGTCTTGGAAAGCATGGATGCTTCTTTCTTGGGGAATTCAAACCAAGATTTGGCTATCATGTGCTTGTATTTCTCACTTTCTTGGTCAAAAAAGAGACTGAGCTTGAGCAAGGGTAATAACACTCGAGCCTTCCACCATAGGGATCCCAAAATTAGTATTAATGTATCCAATATCCAACCTAGCAATTACTTGGCCTTGGGGATCTCTGATCTCCTTTGTGCTTGGATCAAAACAAAAGCCACAAGCCAAGACAGTGTCTGCACATTGGACTAAAATTGGAAAACTTCCAACTTGAGTTATTCCACAATTCTTGATAAGTTGGGCCACATGGGTGGGATTTTTTTTGTTGATTCATGCCCAAAAATCATTGAAATCAAGGTGCTTCACGTCCTTGTCTCCAATATTAGGTATAGTAGTCTCAAGAGAGGAGAGAATCTCATGGCCTTTGAAAGGGATCTTCATGATGACAAATGGGCAGAGAAACAATAGCTCAAATGGAAGAATGGATGCTTAGAAAATGACATTGCAATAGGGAAAAGGAAAAAAACAACTTCAAATTCTCATAGAAGGCCTTTGGAAACATCAATTTTGATTGCAGGATTAACGATGACCCTCCCAGGAGCACAACACACTTTGAATTTTTTGAAAATAGTTGAGGTATGCTCTTGTTACAACTAAAAATGGCTTTGGGAAATGTGGGAACAAGATGCAAGCTCTATTGTAATTTAATATGGTAAAAATGACAAGTCTTCCCTATTATATATAATAAACCCATTTGAAAAAGGGTTGGTGGGGTACATTAAATGAAGGGCTCAATGCATTGTGGGAAACGGTGGCATTCACAACACAAGATGTCATCTTGGCTTTCGAAATGTGGGTATGGCGGAAGAAAAGAATACAAGAGGCCCAAGAAATTGTGGGACATTTGGGACACGAGGAGTCGGAATATCCGCAATACAAAGAAAATCATTGCAATGCGGAAAAGACGGGTCTGTGGAGAAATGAGGGTTGGGATGCACTTAGGATGCCTGGGACAAGAAAATCTAAAAGGTACGCACTATACCAATGTATAATGGAAAGTAGGTAAGTCAGATAAAAGATGCACAAAAGGTCCATGGGACATTGGAACACAAGTTCACCACTGGCCCAAAAAGTTTGCAACACTAAGAGGACCTAGAAAATTTTAAGAGAAATGTTTCGTGCCAGCAAGGCTTGCAGGTACTGCAGGGATGTGAAGAACTAATGGTTGGGAGGCATAAGGGCTGTGGGTTCACAAGAAGGCCAATACTCCTACAAAAAAAGGAAGATCAATTCGTTGCGGAAAAGGTGGGGAATCAAGAAATAAGGAACTTAGAGGGACATGGGACATGTGGGACACCAAAACCTAAAACACCCGCAATACAAAGAAAAAAGACCCCAATGCTTGAATATTGACTAACTGTTGAAAATATATTTCTTTCCAGACTTCACAAAGGCAAAAAAAAGACTTCATACAGGCTAACTTTCTCAAAAATTTCAAAAATTTGGCAAAAATACACACATTTTTGGGTAAGTGACAACAACTAGCTCTTTTTGGGGATTGGACTGATTGTGTACAAAGAAGAGAAAAAGAAATTTAGAATCATTGATTAGTAACAAGTGTTGAATCCATTGGGAAATAGAGTCCAGAACAAGGAAATACAGAAGACACAGGGACAAGGAAGGGACAACACAAACCAAAAACAAGAACTATACAAGGCATATTTACAGGATTGTACAAGGGAATGCCTATTCACCTAGGACTGAAAAAATTTCAAATATTGACCACTATATGGCAATGGAAGGGAATTTCTATACATATAGCTCAAGTAAAAAGAGTTCTCACTAGCAAAATGTATGATTTTGAAGGTTCGAGTCAGAGAGAATCAAACTTACCATGACTTCCTCGAGGTTCATATCATTTATCCCAGAGTAGGACAATATCTCCAACCTGGAAGTATCTAGATCTAGGTTTCTTGTCACAGAGTTGCTTTAATTTTTGCTAGTTTCAGGGTTCATTTTAAGACCCCCCTCCAAAAAATTAATTTAGAATCAATGACGAATCTCCAAAATTGACTTTCGCATTAATGGAATTTTTTTGAAAATTCATTTCGTGACAAAGCTGGGTGGGTGGGATGGTTGTCCATCATTTGTTGTATAACCTAGGTTGGATGCCATCCAACCAAGGTTATACGAAAGATGATGCATGAATATCCATTGTCTACTGTATAACCTCAGTTGGATGGCATCCAACCTAGGTTATATGCTAGACGATGGATGACCGTCTGATCTGGTTGTCCAACCCAGCCGTCCAACCCAACTGTCCAACCCGGTTGTCCAACCTAGCCATCCAACTCAGCTGTCCAACCCATCCGTCCAACCTAGCCATCCAACCCAACCATCTAACCCAGTTGTCCAAGCCAACCGTCCAAGCCAACCATCCAAGCCAACCATCCAACCAATCCGTCCAACCAAGCCACCAACCCAACCGTCCAACCCAACCATCCAACCCAACTGTCCAACCTAGCTGTTTAGCCTGGGTTGGATGATTTTCCATCGTCTGTCATCCAACCCAGCCATCCAACCTAGGTTAGATGACCATACATTATCTATTGTCCAACCCAGTTGTCCAACCTGGCCATCCAACCTAGCCGTCTAACCCATCTGTCCAAACTAGCCATCTAACCCAGCTATCCAACCTAGCTGTCCAACCCAGCCATCTAACCCAACCATCCAACCCATCCATCTAACCCAACCGCCTAACCCACCCATCCAACCTAGCCATCCAACCCAACTATCTAACCCAGCCATCCAACCCAGCCATCCAACCCATCTGTCCAACCCAGCCATCCAACCTAGCCATCTAGCCTAGCTGTCCAACCCAACCATCCAACCCAACTGCCCAACCTGACTGTCCAACCTAGCCGCCCAACCTAGCTATCCAACCCATCCGTCTAACCCATCCATCCAACCTAGCCATCCAACCTAGCTGTCCAGCCTGGGTTGGATGATTTTCCATCATCTGTCATCCAACCCAACCATCCAACCTGGGTTGGATGACCGTGCATTATTTGTTGTCCAACCCATTCATCCAACCTAGGTTGGATGGTTGTACATTATATGTCATCCAACCTAGGTTGGAAGGCTAGGTTGGATGACAAATAATGGAATACTGTCTAACCTAGGCTGGATGACCATCCATCATCTGTCATCCAACCTAAGTTGGACGACAGAAAATGATTGTCCATCCAACCTAAGTTGGACAAACAATCACTCTTTGTTATATGTCATTATTAAATGGGTACCCCCTAGAACCCCCCAGGCTATGTATTATCCTCGAATAATACATGTATAAGTTAATTTTTACATATAAATAGTAGGCGAACTGACCCATACAAATGACTTGTCAACTGAATTTTTTGGCGAACTAGGCAACAACCAACTGCTGAAAATTCTCCCTTTCCAATTTCTAAAATCCCTAATATTCACGAGTTTATGAAAATTTACCACTAAAATTTTCTCTAGCTGGTGTGCAACAATTCTATCCACCACCTGTAGCTTGTCTTCATCTAACTTTTGCAAATACATAATCCTCTTATCCATGGAGTTGTTAAAGTTTTCATCCTAAATGGGTTTCATTAATTGTAATGCTGAAAATTCCACCGTCACTAGTAGATGAGCCTTTATCCCATATACAACCTGAAATGGTGACATCAATGTAATCCTATTTGCCTAAAGTACATCATAAATATTTTTGTGCCAATTTCTCTGGGATTCATCCACAAGATTTATAATGATTGTCACCAACTTTTTGTTAGTTGATTATGCTTGCCCATTCCCCTGAGGATATTAATCAGAAGAGTGTGCTAGGGAGATTTCGTAACCATAGTAGAAATCAATCACTCATAAGAATAAAAATTTGGGGCATTTTCAGCAACCATTTTGTTTGGGACTCCAAACCTGACTAGAATGTTCTCCTTAAAAATTTCATACTTCAGAAGTGGTTATTTTGACTTGAATAACTTCTACCCACTTGGTAAAGCAGTTAGTAGCTGTCAAGACATTTGTGTGTCCCGCACTAGAATTAGGATTGAGAGTGCCTATAAAATCTAGCTCCCATTGTTGAAAGGGTTCCTTAATTACCATTGGTTTGAGAGGCAAGGTGGATAATTTGGGTCTACCCATAAAGGTTTGACATGCTTCACATTTTGTGACCCATTTTGTTGCATCCTTAAACAACATTGGCCAATAGTAGCCTACATGAAGGATCTTGTGAGTTGTTACAGCAGATGAAAAATGACATCCACAAGCCTGATCATGGAAATATCTCAACAACCTTTTCTGTTGTTCTATATCTACACATCTCAAAAATATTCCATCAATTCCTCTTTTAAACAATGAATTGTCCTAGAGTACATATTGTGTAGATCACAATTTAACATCTCTCTTTTCTTTAGCACTCAGGTGTGCTGGACATTCTCTGTAAGTCAGAAAGTGAGCAATGTCAGAATACCATTCATCTATTGAACTCAAGAAAAGGAAAGTTGGGATACCAACATCTTCTTCTTTGGATGATTCACTCCAGACACTATTGGCAATTAATTTATAGAGGCCTCTACCTCAAACCGGCTTAGTTGGCTTGATATCCAGATCATACTCCTGGAACTTTGCCACCCAATTTCCTCTTTTCGACCCAAAATTTTGTTGTGTAAGGATTGACTTGATGGTTATATCAGGAAAAAAGACAACTGAGTGAGAATTGAAGATATAGAAACATAATTGTTTAACTTCCTTATCTACAACAAAAGCATGTTTCTCCATCTATGTATACTTTAACTCATGAGATTTCAAGACATAACTCATGAAAGCTATAGGGAGTTCACAACCTTTAGGATTCTTCTGCACCAAGATGGCTGCCAAAGTATGCTTGATGACATAGCAATACATTATGAAGTCCTTCTCAAAATCAAGACAGGAAAGAACATGAGTTTTGGAAATAGTCTTCTTAATGTTTTCAAAAACATTTTTTCCCTTGGAAGTCCAACGAAATATTGCTTCTCTTTTATCATTTGAGCTATTCTCTTGGTTAATTCTACAAAATCAGGGGCGAACCTTCTTAGAAATTTGATTTTTCCAAAGAAATAATGCACACCTTTCTTGCTTGTTGGAAGAGGAATTTGTTGAATATCCTAGACCTTCTCTAGATCATTCTTGGTCCCATCCTTGGAAAAATGTGCCCAAGTAGTTTTCCTTCTGTGACACCAAAGATAGATTTCTTTGAATTCAAAGAGATCCCATGTTCTCTACACTTCTGAAGGACAACTTCAAGATGCTAAAAGTTATCTTCTCTTTTTTTAGAAAAGACATTCAAATCATCGAGATAAATCATAATGTACTTTCCTTTTAAATTACTAAAAGCAAAATCCATTTCTCTTTGAAAAGTAACACCAACATTGATGAGACCAAATGAGATCCTCCTATAAGAAAAAGTGCCCTCGGGAGTTGTGAAGGTTGTCTTGTGTTGATCCTGAACATCCAATTTGATCTGGTTATACCCTAAGAATCCATCAAGCATGGATAACATCTCCGAACCAGTGACAACCTACAAGATTTGGTCCATCATAGGGAGTGGATAATTATCCTTGAGAGAGGCCTGATTTAGATTTTTGAAATCCACAAAAATCTAGATTTCTCCACTCTTTTTCCTTACAGGCACAATATTGGCTACCCAAGAAGAATGGTGAATAAGAAAGATTATTCTAGCATTGAGCAACTTCTAAATCTCTTGATAAATCGTATTTGCAATTTTGGGATTAGATTGCCTTTGTTTTTGGTAGAATGGCTTGATCCCCAGTTTCAAAGGAATATAATTATGCATTTCCCTTGGCTTGAAAGATTTTAGATCATCGTACGAATAAGCCAAAACATCAATATATTTTTTCAACAATTCAATCATTTTCTTATTTTCATCCTTAGTACATCATTTGCCAATATTGACCAACTTAGGCTTTTCTTCACTCACTATATTAATTTTTTCATATTCAACAAATTGATGGGCCTCATGTGATACCTTGGATTTGATATATTTATCATGATTATCAAATAAATATTCTAAGCTCACCATTCCCGTAGGTATCTTGTTTCCTTTCAACCTTATGCAACTGTTATCCAATTTTGCACACATGGCAAGATTGGACTACAGGGTCCTATCACGTTCAAAATGAAAATAGTAGTCCCAGGAACCCATATCCGGTTATTATCAAGATACAAAAATTAAAAATAATTCTTAAATTGCATATGAGAGATCACCTAGCATCGAAAGGCACCCAGTTTATCTCAACTCAGTGAAGAGTTCACGGTCGAGTTGATATAGAATCCGGTGTCAAATTGATAGTTATCTCGGAAATAATCTCGGTAGAGACTCTCAGTTGTAAGAGCTCGACGATGGTCTTGTTAATGCAAAATATGGCTCGTTGAAATTAAAGAATGAAAGGAACTGTACAAGGATATCGGTGGAGATCGATGCAAAAAGATCTGAAAGCCAAGTCAGGGAGAGTCAAAGTCAACATGATGCTAGGTTTAATCCATTAAGACAATGCTCGACTAACCACTTGGGAGAATTATCTTTTTTGACTGAGATGATATGAAATTATATTGATATGGGAGGTTCAACATCATTGAATCTCGGGTTTGTAATTACATAATGGAAGGACTTCTATCGACCCAGGAAGATAGTATAAGCACCATCAAATACCAATGTAAAATTTAGTCAAACCAACATCTTAAAAAGAGCTGTGAATTATAATGGTGTTCAGACCTTATTCGGCTGAGTATTCGGTGCACAGGCAGCAGGCATGTTACAGTATAGTAAGAGTTCTTTTGATCACTTCCAACAAGCATGTTGTTCAACTATGTTTTTATCTGTTCAACATCGAATGTATCTTCAAATTTGGGATTTTACTTCAAGATATTTTTTATGAAAATCAATTAAGTGACAATGAGAGTGTTACCGGGAGACCTGAGGAAATTTATTACAAAGATTCTCTATCAAGACCTTACTGGTTTTATGATGTAACTCATAGAGGAGAATCTCATAGAGGTGGAACTGTTTCATATCAGAATATTCATGAGGCACAGTTTTCTTTGCAATTATATGAGCATCTTCAATGAGTCACTAAGTTGGCAGGCATAAAGGCTTCTGTTGGAATTATCACACCTTACAAGCTATAGCTGAAATGTTTACACCGAGAGTTTGATGTTATCCTCAAATCTGATGAAGGAAAACTCGGCAGGAGAAAAAATCATGGGGATCCCGCACGCTGGTGGGAATTGTGGAGATAAGGAATGAACTTTCCAAGTTTGTGCAGTGAAGCTGAGGCCGGGGCCCATGGATTAATGTGTCCAAGCCGTTACATGAGGATTTGGAGCTAGTATGCCGAGGTCAGAAATTTGATGATGGCAGGCCAAGTTGTTAATCCCGTGCTGAGGTATGAATAGGGGAACTTAGGGAAAACACCGCCAAGTGGAAATATTGGTTTGGTAAACCATGATCAAACTTCCGTGAATGGGAGAAATCGGATCAAACTGCCAAGCACGGAAATATTATGATGGCTATCCAACATGATACTTCCGCACGGGCCGTGTAAACAGGATCGGAGCACGTTGTGTGAGTCACAAGGAGAGTTAAAGTGGTAGTTGTAAATTGGGCAGCGAGTAATCCTCCAAGCGATAAGGGAGGATGATGGTGAGATGGTTGAAGATGGGTCGACGTTGAAAAAGTATCTATTTTTAGGCTCACAAGAAAGAAACGCCTTCTCATGGAATACCGTAATTGCAGCTTACAGAAGACACATGTTTCCTCACGAAGCAACAAACAAATGTTCGACCTGATCAGTTCACCTTTGCTAGCATACTTCTCCTAACTCCTATTCGGGCTCTGAGCATTCGGTGGTTGTGAGGCAAAATCCCATGCACAGGTAGTAGGCATGTTGTAGTACAGTAGAAGCCTTTCTTTTGAACGCTTCCAGCAAGCAGGTTGTCCAACTGTGTTGTTATTTATTTAGTATTGAATGCATCCTCAAATTCGTAGGCTTATCCTTATTTTGAACTCAGATCGAATAGCAGCTGCAGGAAACAAATATTCACTGCGGTGTATGATGGATTGGAGTCATGCTATTTGAGGCTTCATAAAATTTCTCTGAATCAGGAGATGATGGTTTATTACAGTGTAGAATGAAATGATTCATATTTCTCAGCATTTCTTCTCCTAAAATGAATTGAATGTGAAGGTCAACTCTAAAATACCTGGTTGGCCGTTTTGCATGCTACATCCTTGTTACTTGTAAATGGTCTCTTTGAGAAACTCTGAGGGCAATAAGCAATATTTATACCCTAACATTATGTACGTCCAATCAGACAATAAAAAGTATTCCTTTACCAGGTTCAGAGAAACTTGTTTTTAACAAATGGATGATTATGCTGTAGTTTCTAGCTAATTTTAGCTAGCTTATTTCTATTATCTTTGATCCACGACTAAGGAAGAATTCATATGGTTGTTACCTGTACATTTTTCCAAGGTCCTCTTGGTTGCCCCAGTTGTTCAATGTATTTTTTGAAGGGATTATTTTATGTGTTGCAAATTGTAACATAAAGGATCTTTTTAGTTTCTGGAAAAATGAGTATATTGTGTAGCTCACAGCTACCTATACCATACTAAGATCCCAATAGTGGTATAATTGTTGATTGGAGCTGAGATTACAGAGTGCACTGCCAAAATACCGAAGGACTCAATGCAAAAGAATCTGATTGCCAAAGCGAGGAAAGAGTTAGTGTGGGGTTCAAAATCGGTGCAACACCGAGTTAGAGGATTCGAAGGTCATTGAGTTTGGCTATGTATAGATTCTATCCACATGGACCCCCCTCCTCTTCAAGTCAAACGGGTCAACGGGGGGGGTCCTGACATTATGTTAATTAAATTAATATTTTTATTTAAATATTTTAATAATAATATTTATTATTATTATTTAAATATTTTATTTAAATATTCTTTTAATTAATTGAGAAGACTAGGTCATCAGGCAATTAATGACCCATGATGGAACCTTCTTAGGTGATTCAACTAACTGTAATAAATACATCACGGGCCTTTAATTTAGGAATGTAATTATGACATTTCCTCTTCTTTCTCACATATTCTTCTATAAATGTAAGTTGGAAGCTCATTTCAAAGGGTTCCAACAGTTCAGACAAGTTGGACAGTTATATATCTCAGGCGAGTGTATAATTTTCAAGAGTCCTCTCTCTTCTTCGGCCAGTTGTTCTTGTGTGTTATAGAATTTCCAAGCTCCTCTTCAAAACTGTAATGGAACTATTTCCTCTTCTGAATTATTATGCATTGTGCATGTTATTGAAGCATAAAGTGGTTGGGTGTTGTGTGACTAATCCTCGGTCTTTCATCCTTCTATGCTTCTTTGTGCCTTTCTCCTCGTACTTGCGTTACCTGTGTAAGTTTAAGGTTTCTATTGCAGGTTCTTGGAGTTTTTGTGCTTCTCGAGTGGTGGAGTATGGCAAGGCAGTTTAGTTGGTGGTGTCCCCTTTTCACCCTTCTTGAGTTCAGCCTTAGTCACTGGAAACTGGTATATTTTCTCGGTCTTATCAAGTTTTAACAAAGGGGAACGTGTGTCTCTTATTTTTGTGGTATCTTGTACCCCCTCTAATTGTATATGTGAAGTTGACCTGTGGACACACACCCCCATTCAAATTAACCCTTCCCTTGAGTTTGGAAACACCGTTATTTGGTGCTCACCGTCCCTAGTATAGTTTCATTTCTGTAAATCTCTTTCTCTTTCCCAAAACCCCCATGAAAATTTTAGCATCGTGACTGATAAATCATTTTTTTGTTACACTAGGAGTAGTACATCACTTAGTTTTAGGAAGAGGAAGCCGGCCTTTCCGGGTTCACCACCCCACAACCTCGAGCAGAGACCACTTCCCCACAGCTTGAGAGGTGATCCATGTGTTTCCCCATCCACCGAACGTCCCTATTCCTCCTATCTATTCAGAGGGCGTAGTGGTTTGGCGACAACAGTTTTTGGACGCCCGTGATACAGAGTGGTACTTTCTTTCTCACGTTACACAAGTACCTAGCGAATCTATATCTCAGATTCCAAATCTTAGTGGGTAACTTATCGACAGAATTCAGACAAGATCTTACCTTCAATAAAGGAAAGTAAGCAGCATATTGACCTTTGCCTTGTCTCCTCCAAAGCGAAGAAATAAGAGCAGTTCCACAATCCCCAGTTACAGATTACCTCGTACAGGAGGTTATTCAACTCCGCTTGACGGAAGGTTTCCTCCACCTAGGACAACAATCCACCTGCGTTGCTATGGCGAGGACCAAGTTTTTCCCCCTTTCATGCAAATTCCTCTCACACATACTGTTGGCTCCACGTGACCGATTGATTCAAAGCAAACATCATGTTTCTGAGGTTCTCTCAGATATTTTTCTAACTCTTATGTCCAGGAAGGAAGGAGCAAGCTCTGAGAAAATGCGGGAAAAGGTTGCAGAAGGCAAGAAGGTTGATCCAGAAAAAATGGTGAAAATCGGCTAAGTCCTAGTCCTAGGAGCAATTGGGACATTTGGGACAGAAAGGCACGGATCGGCCGAAAAGCCTCCAGGCAGCCCACTAGGCATTTGGGACAATCGGGCCAGAAGTACGCGGCGGGCACGAAAAGCCGATCCGGCCGAAAGAGGAAGAAAAATTGGCTAGTGTTGCTCGGGGCGTTTGGGACAAAAAGACCCGAACCGGCCGGATCGGCCGAAATGAGCACAGGCAGTCAAAAAGTGATTAGGACAGTTGGGACAAAAAGGCCCGAACTGGCCGAACCGGGTGAAAAGGGTCGAGTCAGTCCGAAACAAAGTGGGACAGATGGAACAAAAAGGCGCGAACCGGCCGAACCGGGCGAAATGGGAACAAGCAGTCCGAAGGCAACTGGGACATTTGGGACAAATGGACGTGAACCGGCCGGTTCGCCCGAAATCAGCACAAGGAGCACTAAGCATTTGGGACATCCGGGACGTAAAAAAGATGCGAAAGGCGCGAAAGAGCCGACAAGGCCGAGGACCAATGAGAAATCGCCACGTGCCACAAAGAGAAAAGTCAAAAAGTCAAGGGCGAGTTTTTTCGAGCACCGATTCAAAACCAATGGGATAGTGCCACGTGTCCCAGCTAGGGCCCACAAGGAAAATTCAAAAGACAGCCCACCGAAAGGTAGAGGAGAGAGAATTACGCGACCAATCAGAGCCTGCCACATGTGTCGTCTAGGGTGGCGAAGCGCGGGAAAATATTTCGAAATCTGTCTTGGTCTGTTCCGTGCCCTAAATCTTCAGATCGCCATATCTTTTGATCCAGAGCTCAGATTTCCACGTTCTTTATATCAACGGAAAGCTGTTGAGATGCTCTACATGATTCTAGGATCAACCTCAGTTTTTGGTGCAGTCTGAAGAGAGAAAATTGAGAAACGGCTCTGACGCGTGTGCACGGCCAGAAGTGACATTTTTCAGCGGCCAAATTAATGCAGAATGGGTCGCATTCTCCTCCAAATCGGTCAAAGATGGCAGGGTATGGGTTGGTAAGGTATCCTATGCCGTTTTAAATGCGATTTGGCATTCAATAAGGAATGGGGGCTTACACGTTTTTCCCACGTTTTCTGTCCCTAGGCTCGACCCATGCAATGTAAAAGCCAGATTTGGCTCATTAAAAAAAAGAAGTTTTGTTCATTCTTTTCTACTCGGCCCTCCCTTCTTTTCTTCTCTAGGGTTGAAAATGGAGCTCGAACCTCCTCCCTTGCTCTGTAATGGCGTTTTTTCCTTTTACTAATGGAATGATGTTTGTGTGCAAACTTCTGGAGCAACAAAACGTGTTTTGTGATGCATCTGTCCATCCTTCTCATTTTTGCTTTCTTTTCTTCTTGCCTCTCTTCATTGCAGGTGTCTGTGCATGTTTGAATGTTCATTGCAGTTCAGAGCTGTGTTCATGGAGTTTTGGGACATTTTCTGTGTGAAATCTATCCTTGGGCCTGTGATGCATCTGTCCATCCTTCCCATTGCTCACCTCTCTTTGTCCCATGGCAGTTTTGATAGATGTCCAACATTCTCCTTCTCTGGTGTATCACCATTTTTTGTAGCTTTTAGGCTGTTGTTTTTTTTTTGCTTTTTTTTCCCTTCTCTCTCTCTCTCTCTTTGTCTCCTTGGCATGGTTAGAGATTAGGATTAGATTAGCTTGCCTGCACTGGAATAGCTTGTGGCAGGTAGTTTAGGAGCAGGAACCAGCCTTCTCTGGAGATTCCTCTCTCGGTTTTACAAGTCCCACGCTTGGAGAGAGGTTTTCCATGTTGTGCAATCACACTGGATGCCTGAACACATCAACCTAGAAGCCTGATGTGCATCCAGGGGTGCTGTGATTTTTGCATCAACAGTAACATAAGCTGAATACATAATTATAGAAACTTTGGAGAGTCATGTGCACTAGAATCTCAGGGAAACATAACTCTACAATACATATGGTGTTTAAAAAACTATGTAAATCAACCAATATATATGTGGATGGGGACTTTCCCTTCACCACCCATGCATTCCTAAATATATCCTGCATGCTCAAAATATCCATGCATACATACTAAGTAACTTAGAACGCATGCATCTAGCCTAATAATAGATTAAATCTATAGATAACCTATGCTCCAGTACTAATATTAGCTCAAACTTTGCATGACCCTTGATATTTACCTCACATGTGCTCTATCCTAAAATATGTTCCTTTATCTCTAAGTCTTTATGTTCTCTTCTAAATTTGGAATGTTGCTTGAACACAACTCAATCCTGACATTATCTATTTTTAACTCGTGTCTCCAAAATTGACTAAGTTTTGAATGTTTCTTCTTCTTAGGCCTGAGCCTTCGCACTCTATTTGTTCTGCCTTACGCATGTACCTTCACGCCTACCTCGCATGCGCCTTTAGCCTTCGTGCGTGGTATATACTTAGTGCAATTTTACCGTGCAACAAAATGTTAGGGCCAGTGATAGTTTGTAGGGGTGTGGCTTTGACCCATTTTGTAAAGTATTTTATACCAGTAATAATGAATTTATGACCATCAACGGATTTAGGGTTAATTTTTTCCAATGAGATTGAAACCCATAATGAAAAGGGCCATGATGGAGTAATAGGCTTGAGGTCATATGCACACACATGATGAAGATTGATATGCTTTTGACTCTTATCACAATGTTTGGCATATTTCTAAACAATCATGTTCCATAGTAGGCCAACAGTATCCCTGGCGTAGAATTTTGTGTGACATGGATTTTCTTGAGAAGTGACCACCACATAGACTATCATGAATGTGATAAATAGTTGTGAAGATGTCATTGACTCCTAAACATCACAACAAACAACCATTGAATGATCTTTTGAATAATGAAGCCCCAATGATTACATATCATGTGGCTTCACATCACAATGGCATGTTTTATGGGGTTATGTTAGCATATGGATTTGCATGCTTGCAAATGACATGCAACAATGTGAGAATGAAGTCCCTCCTCAATGAAGGTGATGTTTCCTTTATTGAAAAACTAAGATTGGATTTACATATGTACATTCAAAATTGTATGTAAGGGGTGTTTTGGAACATCAATGGAAAGAAAAGTGAATGAGGGAGATGGATTGTAATGAAGGAAAGGAATTGAAAGGAATGAATGGGAGGAACATGCAAGAATTAGGTAAAAATAGAGCCTAATTACACGAGGAAGAACTATGAATAACTAACTCAAAATAGTGGAGTTTGAATCAGCTAAACAAGAATAAGTAAAAGGGAACACACATGAACAAATAGATAATCAGAGCTTGTTCATTGTGAACTAGAACAACATATTAATCGCATTGACAATAAGATCAAAGACAATATTTGCATGCAAGATTTAAACATCTAACATCTAATGAACATAAGAACATCAAATGCTACAAGAGATAATGAATGGGACACAAATTTCATATTTCATTAACTCTTAAATGTCTTCACAAAAGAACACACAGTTTCTTTCTTGAAATAAAGATTGCATACAAAAGTATTTTCTTCTCCTCTCTCAAAGTCACTTTACAAATGAGCCCCTAACTTCCTTTTACAACCCAACAAAGTGGTTAGGGTTTACATGCACATTAAATAGGGCACTTAAATGACTTTGACTTTTTCAACCAACTTTATTCAAAGCAACTATAAATAGAAATCTCTTAATTTTTCACTAAAGTGAATTCAACAACAAACACCATTTAAAATACCACTTAAAAAAAAATTTGTCAAAAACTAGTGCCTTATCCATTGGAGTGGGGTCCACCTATCTCAATCATATGAGAAATGGACTCTCCCACCCATGAGAAAATATAGAAAATCAGCCTACCATGTTGTTGGCAAAACAAGGATCATGATTATTCACTAATTCAAAATTTGAGATTTTGCAATGCCCAGTGCATCTTCTCTTCCTTTGGGAAAACAACTCGGGAGAAGACCAACCTCACAAAGTACCTTTACATTTCAAGAATCTTACCTGGCATGGTATGTAGGTCTGTCTGCAACTTTAGATTGGATCTCTTCACAAAGGTGTTTTTTTGATCTTGAAACATTGATCCATAGAAGAAGTGGAAAAACATCAACAGGAGTATACATTTCATTGTATCAATTTCGTAAACTACTCCACTAGATGTTGTACTTGATTCCTATGGTTGTGTTCATTGACGAAGGTACAAGGAATCTCTTGATGAAGACTTGAATAGATAGAGAGGGCAGTATAGGCTTCATTACACAAATTATTTGAACTGAATTATTAAGTCTTCCAGAATCATTTTTCCCGGACTTAGCATGATTTAACCATAGAATTCATGTCATGCGATGATCAAACTCAAGTATTCCCTTTTAGGCTAAGAATGTAGATTCCATGCGAGCAAGCTCCTGAAGACTTGGAAAAATCTGATCCAATGTTATTAATTTTGTAATGAGGCATTCCTTGAATGGAAACATTGAATCAAGGTAGGCATAAATATTCTTAGATATGTTTATCACCTCAGCAAGTTTTCTCAACCCACCATTTTCTATCTCAGAAACCCATGACCTTAGAGTGTTCCCTAGAGTGATCACACATCCTTCGATTGATTGAGAATTTATTAATCCAGGATAGCCACCATCTCTGGAACAGGAAAAGAAGACGCAATTTGGGTAGTTTTCTTCTTTAGTAAAAAAGGGAAAAAGCAAATCCAAGGTTCTACATCTGGAATAGCTTCTTCATTTCTCTTCTTCTTCTTTCTTCTTCATTTGCTCATTTTTTGTATTTCATGTAATCATGTCAAATTGTAAAGCTTCAAACAGTTGTGAAAATTTTTGTTACTTGAAGTCATTTGACAAAGTCAATTACGTTGTGGTAGTGGTGGGGTAGTTATTCTTATTTTAAATGATAGAACATTCCAATTCCATACGTGGCATGTAATGAGAATTTTGAGGGGGAAAATGCTCAACTCGTTGTTTTGTTGTTAAGCACTTATGGAAATGTAACTAATATTTTCTATTTGTATTTTCCTTATGGAGGCTATAAATAGGAAGGAAGGCCTACGGGCCAAAGGATGGAAATTTTTGGCAACCAGTTATTGTAATTTTATGCAAAAATTTAAAGATCTCAGACGTTGTGTTGAGATTCTTGAATTTTCTTTGTATAACTTGGCTGGAAGTGAATAAGAAGAAGGCATATTTTTGGAGAACTTTATGTCTGAGAAGTTTCATTGTGCATTCTGTGAGGATTTTTATGGTAAGCTTTGTGTTGCCTAAAATCCGATCTGAATTAATTTCTTTTTCATTTGCTTAAATTGTGACATTTCCCAAGTATTTATTTTTTTGTACGGTTGCAATAAGCTCTGTAATCTACTTAGTGTGAAGTACATTCCCTTTCCTCATTGCCATTATAATTCCGTAATTTCCTTTCTCCTCTTTCCCGCACTATTCCCAAAACATAGTTGCTTACTTGCTGCAGAATTGCTACGCTGTGGTTCATGAGATTTGTAATTAAAGTAATACCCCCAGAAAATAATTAGAATAAATAAATATTTTACATAGGAGCTTCACCGTTAAATGAAGGGGATTTATCCCATGACTACCTAGGTTTGTGTATTTAACCGTGCATAAAATCTAGCCAATAGGTATGAATTGAGGTTCACTGATGTGAGCACATGTAGTAAACATAGACTAAAGATGTGATGTAGAAGGAGAACAAACGTGAGCCTGAGAAGCGTCCTTAAGATGTTGGATTTCAAATTTGAGAGATGTAATCATGGATTCTATAGCCTACAATTTATCTTGAAATAAAGAATGAAGAGCTGAATGGATTTGCAAATACATTGATTGGATTTGGAATCAAGGGAGTCCTCAGAAAGATGACCAAAAATAACATTGACTTGGTTAGGCAATATGTTATAGGTAGACGCATAGTATCTAGGGTTTTTTGAAGAGTGTCTTTACAAGATGGGTGCATTTGAATCAATTGAAGCAAAGAGAGACTGTTATATAGGAAACTTTGTTCTCGAGCGGGATGAAGGCCAATACTGGGAGCCACCAACAACTTTGAATGAAAGAGGGCTTAGGATCTCAAATGCAGATGTGGATATACGAGTGCCAAGAAGATAGATGCATGATATAAGCAGTTAGATCTGCAAAACTGAAACAGATAGGATTAGATCACAATATGCGGGGGTTACCCAGACAGTGGCAGTTCAAGAGGATTTTAACTCCCTAGAGGATGTCAACCCCCGTGTCAGACAAGATAATAATAGGTCATGAACAACAGTCATCGTGCAAAAATAATGGAATATAAAATGACAAGTAACTAAAATGACGAGAGGGCTTAGCTTGTGCTCTGCTATGGAGATGGACTGGGCATCAAGATGGTAAGATAACGAACTATGGCAAAGATTTCTCCCTCAAACTTGCAAAACTTGAATAAGCTCTTTCTTCTCCTCTCTGGGCATAGGTCTCTCCAGGTCTTCTTGAAAAATATTGGTTAGGGTTAGGGTCCTTGAAATATGGGGGAAAACCCATATTTATAGCTTGGATGTGAGGTTAGATTGGGGTTAACAATTAGCCGAGGTTGGGTAGAGTAACCCAAGTTAAGAGATATGATGTGATCGCGTGGGGACCACGGCTTGAATTATTAGATGGAGTGGGGAACATGATTGACATGGTAGGCGAGATGATAGATTCCATTTAGAAAGGTGTGTCGGATGGGTATATTAATACCCATGGATTGAATAATTTGTGAGAGATGGGGGATAATGCCAAAAGTCAATTACTAAATGGCTTTATATGGAGCCCATTTAATAATTAATTAAATTTTAGTTGAATAGATGATGAGGTTTATTGAAATTTAGAAAAAATAAAGATGGATAGGAAATTGCGTGAACGCGAGATGACGAAGGGGCGCTATACCAAAAATTGGTGTCTCTACAGAGACTTGACAGACATTAGAAGCTATGATAGAAAAGATGAGAAAAGCCTTAGACTGAAGGTGGATTCGAAGATCGGGTTCACCAAAATTATTAACTAAAATATGGAATAAGGGTAGTTAATCTAACTAGGAACAACAATAAATAACCATAAATGAAAGCAATAAATAGATATCAAAATTGACCCAAAAAGTGACGGAAAAGTGGGAAAGGATCAAGGTGCCCCGACTAGGACCAGGGCACCTGCGGTCGCCCCCGTACAAGCATGGGCGCCCCAGTCAAGGCTAAAATGACAGAAAACAACAAAAATAGATTGGGAAAGTGTGAATGGAGGTCGGTAATGACGACATAAATCAAAGTAAAATGACCAAAAGTTGGGGGTTAATCAATACTTTCTTCACTCAAAAACCATATGAATAGTAGTATGAGACCAGGACTAAATAATGCCTAAAGTGTGTGATTTAGTGACTACGCTAAATTCAAGTCAAGCTAAGGAAAGTATCAAGTATAATTCTATTGTTAGAAGGTCATGGTTATCAATCTGGTTGCATACATTCTAGATATCACATGCTCGGTGAGAATGATGTGTCGTTTGAGCCCTCTTCGGAGTAGTGGTGATATTGGCGATGCACCAGGGTGCCTATAATCCACCTAACATTTGTTTTACAGGACTCTCTCTCTCTCACCACTTAGTGATTTTAATAAAATCATAATATTACATCTAATTTCAAAGTCACTACTATGATAAAATACATTAGAATACAAATGTTAAACACTTTAAAGGTGCAACCATGTAATCAAATAGGAGAGATAGGGAACTTATCTGATTTATGTTTATCTCGAAGTAGTCTTGAACTAGAACAACTAATGGACAAGTCAAAGAGAGTGTCATAAATGCTCGATATCAATTCTGGAAGTTGTGGACAGAGTTGGACACGAGTGTTTGGGCTAGGGTGAGGGCACCTGATACCTTCTGTAGGCAACTGTGCCTGCACGAAGAGTCAGAATCTAATTTTTCATGTGTCTCTAAGGCTTCCTTATCACTCCATGTTGATTGTCTAATATTCGCACTTGAATCGTCAATGTACTTGTAACCTACAACACAAAACCTAGCTACCTACACAAGTTCATAAACACATCAAATTAGAATTAAAAATGTAATATGTGAAGTCAGATTGACCGCGGTAGTCATTTGAAGGATAAACTTACCCCCAAGGCTACACTACATTCTAGATTCCATATAGTTTTTGTGTTCTTATGTGTGAGATTGTGTCCTTAGGTTTCCCTTGGGCTAATGACACCAAGATAGAGAGATATAGCTAGATAAAATGCATATGTGTGAGATGGAATTCAAAACTTCCCCTTTATATGCAGTGTATGCAGAGTAATCAACCAAAAAAAATGTAGTCCCTTTAGTAGTATGTAGATATGCTTGTCCTTTAGAATTACCTACCCTTATAATGGTATGTATGTTGTATATATATAGGGATCTTTTGCTTGAATTTTGACACTAATGACACGAAATGTCAACTAGGACCCGGGGGATAGAAGTAAAAAAACCAAAAAGGCCAGCCACAAATGTAAAAAATGTGAACAAGAACAAAGAGGACAGGAGAGCCTGGGGGGTGCTAGTGTCTAGACTAGGCGTTAGTGTTCTGGGATAACTGACAAAAAATGAGAAGAATGACAAGTAGGGATCCATGTGACCTAACCATAACTGGGAACACAAAGCAACACATGTGAGAGAGGAAGACAATAGAGACAACCAAAGCAAGCAGGCGGACTAGGGAGTGTGTGTAACGCCTTGATTTTTGTAAGTTATCATGGTAATTACCTTTCATGATGTTGTAACTGCAGAAATGAAGATAAATATGTTAAGACACATCTTTTGATCTTAGAGGAATGTGTTGCTGATCTGGACCCTTGTTGCTATAACTTGATACTTGGGACAGAAGTTATTATTGCTTGTGTGATTTCTGATGTGACAACAGATTTTTCGTATGCTGTGACCTTCTTGTGATCACTTTGTAGATTTACTTTAAAACCAAACTGAAGGTTGATATAAATGTTGCAGCACCTGATTTCAGGTATAAATATCTGGTACGTAGATGCCAATGAAAAAGGTTTGATTCTCAAACTGCACACCATTGTAACACTAGACCACGTAAGGTGATAAAGGCCTGGATGCGGGTGGCTCAGGTATGTGGAACATGGGATGAAACGTCCTACATAGTGTTGAATATGAATGTCAATCAGAAGGACTTGATTGGAAACTAATTAATTAAATAATAGGGGATTAAACCCTAACCTACCCCTAAGTTTTATCTAATATCCTAACTACTATCCTATATGGATTTTAGATTTTATAATGGTGAAAATAGATGTAAATCCTACTAACCTATGAACTAGGCGAATGACCTAGATATGGACTATTAAAATCCTAGACTAATCCTAACCTAAGGAAGGGGATGCATAGACCCATGTGGATGGAAAGGATAAGGGGAGGGGAGGTAAGAAATTTATTAGGACAATAAATAATGTCCTTACAAGTTTCAGCGCCAAGTTTGGTTGGGAACAAGAAAAAGTTGGAGTCATCCAACTAGCTAAGTGGCTAAAAAGGAATTACATGAAAAATTTGAAAAAGGAAAAGAACTCCAACCTGATTCGGCAGTGGCGTGAGGAATGAGGAAAAAGAACTGCATTCAATGCATTCAATGACCTTGGTCTTAACGACTAGCTCACCTTGGAAAGAGGAAAAAGGAAATTTGTTTGTTATTGTGTGCAATCGGATTTTAGTTGCTCTGCATTTTGTTCTTCCATGGTTTTGTCAAACCTACTGTTATTTTTGGTTATTACCTCTGTTCTTGGAGAAGCTAGGCTATTTTTGGAGCCTGTGGAAGTCAGGGGACTGTTTGGAAAGCTTTACTGCTATCGCCGTGGAGAAGAATAGCTCCTGTGGGCGTGGTTTTCTTCGAGCTTCAAGAAAAATTATAGGCATGTTGATCCCTTCTCCTTAAACCATTTGTTTTTACTTAATCGTCTCATTAAAACAACCCTGCTCTTATGAAGGGGGGGGTTTGGTTATTCGATTTTGCTGTTATGTTGAATTGATTTTGGGTTGAGTCATTTTCTTTGATGTATGTGACTTGAATATTTCTTGCAAAATGGGTAAATGAAATGAATATGTTCTTGTTGTATGAGTCTGCATTGATAGTATTGTGTAATCGTTTCTATTACCCATTATGGATTCGAGTTGGTGAATGTACCAACGATGTGAGTATTGTTTTTTGAGTTATGTGCATTCTTGTAAAAATGGAAGGATAAAAGGATTCGATATGACCTCTGGATAAAAGGACAAAAGTTAAGTTCAAGGTAAAATGAACTTGACTTGGGTATTCTTGTGTATTTTGAAGAAAATGAGTGTTTCTTTACTGAAATTATTAAGGAAATGAGTTTTCTCTTTCTGTTGTTTTAAATTCTGAAAGTAATGGTAATTGGGTTTCATGGTGCATTATGGGTTTGGTTTCATTAGTGATATGTAGATTGTTTTATGAGTTCTGTGCGTGAATGGTTTTAAAAAAAAGTGAGAATGCTTGATGGAACTGTGTGTGAGTTATTTTCTCTGGTTGTATTACAGCGCATAGAATACAAATTCTTTGGGACAGTGGGCTTGTTTCATCGTTTTACTCTTACGCAATTTAAAACAATTAAATGCCTCCGTATTTGGTTTGAAATCAATGAAATAATTTGCTTTAGGAACTATTTACCTAATTCTATAACTGAGTATCTGGGTATCTGCCAGATGGAATAGAGTTTACTATTTCAGTCTCTTTTAGACTCGATGATGAAATTATATGTATATATATGTGTATATATTCAAACTGCATTCTAGACTTCTTGTTGTTTCATCAAGACCGAACTGAAGTGGGATTCTTACCTTGAATGTTTGAAAATGAATCTTTTTACCAATATGGTGAAACTCATGATTTTGTAGCTAGTTGTACATTCTTGCTGTTTAGGCCTAGCTGAAATGCTTGTTTTTGATGAAACGTTGTTGATAAAACTAGTTGTACATTCTTGCTTTTTATACCTAGAAGTGAATGTCTGTAGAGTGAATTATTTAAAAGGAAATGACTGTGCTTAGAGGTTTTTGGGATACTAAAGTATACTAATCAGAATGAATCATACTATTGGATTATGTCTGTTCTAAATAGTGGATATTTGGTTAGACGGTGAGAAGAAGTAATATGATTCTTCTTTCTATTATTCGATTATTGATTTTATTTACTTCTCTTTGGACTATTATCATTGATTGATATCATGTTGGATTAAATTCTCAGTACAGTTGTGAGGAAAGGAAAGGGAGTGTGGATGGATAATTTGAATTAATGTTCATTTCTTCTCTTAAACAGTTGGAAATCTATAATCATTATGGAATGAATTTTTTATTGCTTTGGTTTAAGCATCTGCATTTTATTGTTGTTTACTTTTCTCATCAGTGTTTGATTGCTTGAAATCAAATGGGTAGTATGAATGGAAAGGAAAGTAATTCGGTTTATATTTTCAGTCAATTTTATCTTTTGAAATTATAACTAATGTAAGGGAATGGAATTGATAGCATTTATGTTAGAACAACAGTATGCATAATTGTGTTATTAGTTCTTACAGATGTTTGTAATCTAGAACTGTTTGAAGGAAATTACTTCTTGTAGTAATTATTGGGAAAGAGGGCAGTAATCCTATCTTTTCTGATTGGGAGGGTAATTAGATGATTGAGTTGTTATGTTGGTCATCCTTTTTTATACTTAATTCTTGAATGATTTTCATATTAATGTTTCATAAAAGTAGGGTTATTTTATTGAGACAATTAATTAAAAGCACTTCATTTTAATGACAAGTGCTTAATATGCTCAGTTCAATGAATTGACCCGTGCAAGTAATTTTGCAGATGGAACTTGAGTATAAACGAAGACATGGTTGTTTTCTGATACTTCTTTTGATTGACTGAAGATGGATTGTAATTGATAACTATTACTCCTCTATGAGGAAATGAGAAAAGAAGAAATTACATTCTTCTAACTTATGAGTTGTAATGTTGTTTAATATAAACAAAGTCCAGTCATTTGGACTAGCAAATGTATAGATTATAAAGCCGATGGATGAATACAAGTACGAGTGTGATATTTTTAATGACTGTATCAATTTGATATTGTTGAATAAGTTTGATAATATAACATTATTCCTTGATTTGGAATTATTCAAATCTTAATGGATGGATTTAAAAGGGAATAACATCTATTCTTTACCTAAATGCAACTTTTACGTTGAAATGTGTAATTAGTTCATACTTGGGTTAAGATGAATTTTAAATTGACATCAAAAAGGATTTAGGTAAACATGATCTCTTAATTGAAAGGTATTTTGGAATAACTTAGGAGCAGTTGAACCTTATATTCAGACTCCGTTAATAGCCTCGAATGTTTAAAATTCAGAAAATAAGGATATGGGAAAACATATCTATTGTTAACAGACCTTAACTATGTAAGGTTAAGGAGGATAAATGAATAAATTCATTTAAAATTAGACCTCGTTTAAATGACGTCTAATAAGAGGGAATTTTGAATTTGTTTACAGTTGTGGAAAACTTGGTTAAATTTAATAGGTTAAATTTATTAAGTTTATCGATAATGGGCTGATTAGTCCAAAGATTAAGAAAGGAACCAAGTAGATAAAATGCAACCCTTCGATACGAAGGAGGAGATGCATAGTAAGCTAGAAGACGGATTAATTCCCTCTTAGCTACATACAACTGTAACAAGAACGAGAATAAAGGATCAGCATGGCTGCTGAAAGTTGATCTTAAATATTAAGATCATAACCAAATCAAAATTGAGCTAGATGTGTACTCTTGATGAGAGGATTCCGTAGGACATTGACATACGCCAGCTACAATATAGTATCTTCATGAAGGCGGGGCCTTCATGACGACACAATGTTATAGCTGACATATTACAATGCCCTCCCGAATTAAATCATCAACTTTACATAAGCTGGATACTAAGTTCTTAGATGGGGATAGGAATGTGATCACGCATACGAAGTGACTCTGGAGGACTAAAGGTAACTAGACACACGGAGTCATCTAGGGACGACATCGTATGTCTGCGTATCTTTAGTTACCATGAGTAACTTCCTATGCTCGTTCATATTGCTAATTGGGGTTAGAGCTTGACCTTAAACAAAAGGACTAGAAGAGACTAGGAAAGACCATTCTAGATAATAGATGAAGTGAGGTGAAGGACGTGTTCCAATGATGTGTACCACATCTAGGAATATGATCATGCAAAGCATGTGAAAATCTTTGGCCAAAGTATCACAACTGCTGGTTGCGTTGTCCTAATCACCTAGTTTAAGATGCAGGATGTCAGACAAATATCAGTAACAGATATTCAGATAGGCTTCTTAAATGGATCACTTCGATAACCAGAAACGGTAAGAGAACCTTGTATATTTATTATACTATGCATGAATTAACATGAAGGATCGGTAAGTCACCGAGTCATGAAATGAGAGATTGCTGAAACTCTGAGCCATAAAATGGGAGATCGGTAGTTCTGCGAGTCATTTACAGCAGCATATGGTATCTGTTATATGATTGAATGGCACTGAATGTGTGTTCCATATTGCAAATATGTGAACAGAGAAAATTAGTTTTTAAAAGGAAATTGTGTGATCCAAAATGCATCAATTGGATAGAGAACAATTATTAAAACTTGAACGTGTGTTTGAATTATATAATTCATAACAGGGAACGTTGTATAAAAAAAAATGTCCCTTGTTCTAGTATCTTAAAATGGGGATGTTACATGGTATAGATGGATCGTTCTTGGGAACAAGGAAATATTTGCGTTAATAGGTCATGTTGCACATTTGGAAGGGAGGAGCGTCCCTGGGAAGTGACAAGATCTTCCCCTCATGCTCATACTTAAGGAGATGATGAATTGTGGAGGGGACACAAAACATAGCGTAAATCCAAGGTCTTCTACGCATAAAATTGTACTAAAAATCCCCTTTTATGATGCAGAAGACTTTGTGGATGATTTTTTCACCAATGCGGATAGGAAGAGAAACCATTCCTAAGGCAAGAGTGATAGCATCATTGAATGCACGAAGGACCGTGTGTGTTGGGCAACAGTGGATTTTGGGATCATGAGCTGATCGAAGGTATGTGATGGGATGATGTTAACCCATTATCGATCTGATCTTGCCCCATTATCGATCATGGATCATCGAATGAAGGTATCATTGATCCTAACTGTGATGAAAAGGGGAAGGTCATATTCTTCTAGTGTGATATCTGAATTCTCAGCATCATTGAATGAGATGGTAGTAGAAGCCATAAGTAATCCTATAAGAGATGAAAAATGTTGAGTATTGTCAATGGATGTCAAAATAATTTTCAAGGCTTCAGTGAGAGCATGTTTATGGTCTGGTGAGATTTAGATAAGCTCATGAAGTGACATCTTAATCGGGGCTTGATGAAGTTGTTTGAAAATTCTTTGTTCAATAGGCCGAAGGGCGGCTAAGATAGAAACCTTAGGTTTTGATGATGATGGAGATGGAGATGAGGTGAACTCCTTAGGAGGAGGAATGGTGACAAGGGTATTGGATTTTAGTTGGGTTGTTGATTTGGTATCATGTGGACCAAACTGAGTGGCTATCCGAACAACATTGATAAATAAGGGAGAATAACCCTTAGAAGAATTTTCATTTGGTGGTGGGATGGCCGCAAAATTCCATGATGGATGATGGGACTTATGAATTTGAGTGGATGAGGTTCATGATGTGGATGTTGGGATGGATGTGGAAGGATGACATGGATTTGTTTCAAGAATAAGGTCATCCTCCTAAATAATTTTTTGGATGATGGTTTGGAGTGTTTTGCAATGTTCATTTTCATGTTCAGGGATGTGATGATAAGAACAAATGAGGTTGGAATCAAAATACGATGGCTTATTACTATGTTGATTGAAGGCCTTAATAGGAGGACGCGTGATGGCAGAAATTTGAAGCAAGTGTTGAAGGAACTCTACATATGATTCAACCATAGTATTAGGAGGTGCCTTGTCTTTGTGGGATGTCTTGGTCTTAGAAGAAGAGGTTGACATTTGAGATGATTTGGATGTTGATATTTGAGTTTGAACATTTTGATATTTTGATGTCATAGGTTCAGGTTTAGTGATGAATTGTGTTCTAGAATAAGAAGTGTTGGATGGTTTAGGCTTGGGTTGAGGTGTTTTTTATTAAGGGGCTGGCCCTAGGAGATATGGATGTGGTCCTAAGATAGATGATGTGGCATTGGATTACTTGATCTTAGGTGAAGGTATGTTTATCCTTTTGTGAGGACGTGAAAGAGACCTTTGAGGAAACATGCCAAGGGTATTTTATTTTATTTGTTAAGAGGCACCGTTGGGAGGGATGAAAATGATCTCAACTGAAGAGTTTGAAGGTTGTGTTGTGGTTGATATGGGTGGAGGGAGTAACTTATGTTTGATTATGTCCAAACAAGATGAATATTGGGTTGATGTGGAAGTATGTGATTGTGTAGATGAGATGGGAGGATCACTTGAAGTTATTGTAAGTTGTAGTGCTTTCCAAAATTCTTCAAATGATGAGAGTGATGTGGGGGGAGAATATGATGCGTACGTGGTCAAAATAGTTGATGTGGTTGGTGTGGGTAAAATCATGGAAAGAGGAACTGGGATTGATGCTAAGGATGGTATAATAGGTAAGGTTGAAATATATGCAGGTGAAGTAGTAGTTATGGTAAAATCCGATGAAGTGGATGTGGTAAGTGATGAAGTAGACATAATAGGTGATAAAGTAGATGTAGGTGTAGAATCGATAGTAGATTTCAATGTAGATGTAGATATGATTGGTGTAGATGTGGAGATAAGTGTTGATGGTCTTGTAGATGTAGGGACGATGTCCAAAGAAGAAGTGGATGTAATAGTTGGTGAAGGAGGTGGAGTTGTGGATGGGGTAGGATCCCAATTAACAATGTGGATAGTGTTTATGATATGAGTATTGGGTGCTTGAGATGTAGAATAATTGGTGGCTTGATTTACTTGTGCATGGTTAGAGAATCGTTTCTTGAAGATATCAAGTGGTTTATTAGGAGAAGAGTTAGGGTTATCCACTTAAAGTTCACCTTGATCAATTAGTTTTTGGACAAGATCTTTAAATGTTTGACATTTCTTTATATCGTGTCCACAAACTTGGTGGTATTTACAATAGTGATCCTCGTAATACTATGTGGGTTTAGGCCTTGATTCATAAATTTTCCATATGGGGGGAGTGTGATGAGATTAACCACAATCAACTTGTTGAATATCAAACTATATGAATCTCCAAGAGGAGTATAGTTGGGATTCGGTCTAGGATCTCGTTGTTGAGGCCATGTGCTAGAGGTAGGTGTGGAAGAATACTAAACCACCATGGCATTGGAAGCACTCTTAGATTTGTCATTATGTGTGGATGTTTTAGTAAACTCAGTTTTTTGTTTGTTTGATTTAAGTTTAAGTTGGCCTTACTCAAGGGCACAAGTCTCGAGTTTATGAGCCATAGTGAAGGATTCTTCAAGTGTTTGGAATGATTGTATTTGTAAGGTAGATGAGATATTCTTCGCACAAGAGCATGAAAATAAATCAATAAGCTCTATTTGTGGAAGGACAAATGATAATTTATTTATGATCCCATGCCATCGAGCGACAAATTTTTTGATAGAATCATCATCAAATTTTTGAATGGCGTATAATTATATGATGGTGAACTTGCGTGCAATGTTGATGGAAAATTATTCTAAGAATAGTTGTGCAAGCTGGGTAAATGAGAAAAATGAATGTTAGGGAATGTCATTGTACTAATCCAATGTTGGAACATCCAAGGACATAGGGAAGGTACGAAGCATGAGGTCCTAATCATGTGCAATAAGATAACATGCATGCCTAAACACATGAAGATGTTGTTGGGGATCTTCCTTACTGTTAAACTTGGTAAATTTTGAGAAGCTCCAAATGAGGAGGTAAGGTTTGATTTGAACTGATGGATGAATAGGTTTGTTACAAATTTGTTCATAAGATAATGTAATCTTGGGTCCTAAGTTAGTGGCCTAAAGGCTATCCAACCTATTCATTAAGGTATGCATGGGGTCATTTGAGGTGGTTGGAAGAGAGGTGAATGATTTTGGTTGCATGACATGAGAAGTGGATGGATAAGGTTGTTGATAAACTTTTGGATGTGTGGGTGTTTGAGGGATTGTTCGATGAGGGAGAATGTAGATCATTTAAAGAGGTTGTTACAATGATTTTTGTTGAGAAATATGAATGTGATATGATTGTTGAGATTGGGTTGGTTCTTGTGGTAAATGATGACTGGAAATATGAGTTTTAATGGGTTGAAATTGTTGATGGAGTGGATTATAAATTTTATAATGCAAAGCACTCGTAAGAGGAGGTTGGGAAGTGATGGCATTTGCATGTATGTGTGATGTGAGAGGAAAAGAATAGGTATGTTGTTCAGATATGTGAGGAATTGTTTGGGTAGATTAGATAGCGACACTAGTGATGATACTGGTCGAAGAGGTGATAGGAATGGAGGTGGTGATAGTTGTATTGATTAGAGGTAGAATAGTAGGAATGGGTGTGACTAGCGCAGTGCTTTGATGAGGTGGAGGATTGGTAGAAGAAGATGGATTGAGCTCACGTTGGGCCATAGTGACCTTGTTCATGGCTTGAGGTAAAAACACCACAAGTTGATAAGAGAGCACTTGGGTTATTTCGGGGTTAGAATGATAAGAATAATATTTTTGAAGTGGCGGCCCATAAATAGGAATTTGGGTTGACTTCCTAAGAAGGTAGTTGTGGAGAGCTATGGGATTAGCATCAAGAATCTCTTAGAACTCCACACTACCACGAGGGATAATGGGAGGCCTAAAAGCTTCAACCAATGCAGCGAATGGAGGGGTGGCTGGTTAAGATGGGATGGAGTGATGATATAAGAAAGGATTGGTCTCATCTATGGTAGTGGTTTGAACAAGATGTCCTTGATGAGGCGCATTGATCATCAAAGGTTGGGTGACCATGGAAGATGTAACCAAAGGCACAGATGAGATAATGGTCACAAAAGATGTTTGTTGGGATGAGATGAACAAACTATTTAATGCAATATTTTGTTCCATTTTCTTAGCTAAAGAGCGTGTGATAACAGGCATGAAACAACAAGAAAACACTAGTTGTACTAATTATGGAAAACAAGTCAAGCACACAATGTTTTCTTTATCTTGGTTAATTTAAAAAATGTGAAAAATAAAAAGGGGAATGGATAATGAAGGTACCTAGGAAATGCTAATCTAAGGTTGGTTTTAGCTCTTTTTGGATGGGGATTCCTTGATATACCCAAAGGTACATGAGGCCTAAATCTATGAAAGATTTATAATGTGGCCAGGACACCACAACAGTTTTCCTGTTGGGTGATGAAATCCCAATCAGTTCCACCTGGTAGGAAATGTCTAGATGTGTGGATTGATGTGTGTTTTTGGTTGTGTGGTATGAAATTTGAAATGAAACCAATTAAACCCCTACTTACTCTAGATGGGAAATCAAGAATGCAAGAGGTTTGTTTTAATCCCAAAAACCAAATGTGGAAGTTTGATGAGGACAAACACACAAAGAATGGAAAATGCAATGCAAAACGAGAAACTAAGACAAAAAGAAGAATACCTAGAGAACGCTTTTCCTTTTTATCTGATCTTTAAAGAAAGTGAAGAGAAAAGTCCAAGCAATCCTGAATCCCAACAAGAACAAGAAAAAAAAAATCCTCTACCTACAATGTCAGTGGAAAATAGAAAAACTATATAAAATGACAAGAAATGCAAGAGACTCACCTAAAAGGGTTTTCCCATTAGGCATGCCAGAATGTTGATCAAATTTTCTCTTTCCTATTCATATTAGTGGACTAGATACTAAAGAAAATCAAACAAAACTAAAATGCAAGGGTTTAAGGTGCCTTGATGTATGACAGATGCAAATGGATGGGCATAAATTAGATGACCTCGCTACAAACTTGATGAACATGCACAATAAAGATGACTAGAAATAAAATGGATTAGATGGTAGATGAGGGGGTTGTCTAAAAAATTTGTTTCCAAGAAGTGTTAACTTCCTTATGCAAATTTCAACCCCATTTTTTATAAAAGGGGATAAAATCAATGAAAGGATTGGATAACATGTAGAAACTGAAGCTAAACACAATCTGGAAGTTATAGAAATGGATAAAAAGTGCATATATGATCTGAATCAACACAAAGTAAATAGTACCTGACTCAGTCAAAGGTGACCCAGGCTACAAAGGGCAAATCGATGGCGACCTGATAAAATGGAGCAAAACATTGAGTAAAATGCAAATCCGGATAACATTGAATATAGATCTGATGATGACATATACGTTTGAATACTAACAACAACCTGCAAAGGAAAGCTAAGATAGAGGAAACAAAAATGATGTAGGAAAACAAAGATTTGGATGGATTGGGTGGAAATAGGGCTCGGGTCGATGATGACTAGGCTGAGTTGGTAGTGAATGGAGACATGAAAAATAGATTTAGACTGACATAGAAGCAGAGTGACAGATCTAAGAATTGAACACAGTAACATAACAAAAAAAAACACTGATGAGGATCTGGAAGACAGAATGGATGACAACACAGGACTGGGTTGACGGTGATCTGTGTGGATCAACGATGACCTGGTTAGTGTTGAACAAGACCGGAGGTAGATGACTTGGATGGGAAACCTACAAACAAAATGATTGGGAGGATAAGTTGAAGATGAATCTCTAATGGCAGCTGCACATGCAAAATGTTAGTTCCTAAAAGATAATAGCAATGATAAGAAATGATAGCATAAACCAGCACAAAGTTAAGATAAACTTCCCAAAGTCTCCACAAGTGATGCAAGACAGCTGCAAAGAAGCTCAAGCTCAAAGATAAGTTCACAAAGTGTAAGAAAACTATGATTATACCTCATTTTGAAAGGGGGTAAAACTAGTTTTATAGGGTCGATAGTGACCCGGGTGGGTCACCACCAACTACGGGGAACCATCCCTTTGGGTGGTGGAAGGGTGATTCATTCAAAATATGGGGCTTTATGGAATAGGATAAGTGCTTTAAAGCATATAGGTGGGTTAGGGTTTCCTAGGGAAGTGTCATGGGCAGGTAGGAGGTGAGATAGATTAAATAAAAGCTAGGGATAGCCTAGGGATAAATAACTAGGTAGTTAGAATCTAATAAACAACCTAGAGAAGGGAACCTAGGAGTGATTAACTAATGAGAGGAGGATTAGAAGATGATTAATGAAGATTAATTAAGGATTAAAAATTGATAGGCTAATAGATAAGGAAGATGGGAATTAAAATATGAATTAGAATAAAATGGGTCTGGATAGGACCATGGTGAAAGAAGCAGATGTGGGCGACAAGGGTAGAAATACCCAATTTTGTGTCTATAGTTAAATTATATTCAAATATATAAGGTTAAATAATGAAACTTAATCATAATAAAGATATAACCATGGGAATACTGTGTTTTAAATTATGGCTAGCCTTAAGTTCTCGTGTGGGGTTGAGTCATTGTAACGTGTTCATATTTTTGAGTAAGTTTGACAATAGTGTGCTCTAGAGGTATCTTGTTATATGTTTGGATCCATAAATGTGTAAGCATCTTATGTGATGCTGAGTTATTCTATTTAAGCCCAAGTGTTGTCGTGTAATAGGCAATGAAAGACAAAAATAATATTCCATTATTTTTACTATTATATTGAGGTGTGAAAATTATGGGCCTGATAATGCCAATAATTGTTACCATCCATATTCCCTATTCCCCTATAACAGTTCCATTTTAGATGTGGACATTGGTTCCATCTTTCCTCATTTGGGCCACACTCACCTTTATCCATCTCATGCACCCCAAACAAGTGGGGGAGATAATCGGGTGACTATTTCACCCTCTCAGTAGTTCACATACCATATACAAAATGATACACAAAAAAATCATGATACACAGAAGCTAAGAAACAGTTTTAGAATTAGAATAGGGCTTGTTGTCGCTTACCCAAAAATGTGTGTATTTTTGCCAAATTTTTGAAAATTTTGAGTAAGATAGCCTTTATGAAGTCTTTTGTTTTCCTTTGTGAAGTCTAGAAAGAAACCTTGATCCCTTCACCTGTAGTCTAGACTATGTTCTTCAAAAGCATTGCAATCAACTTGGACTTGTTACTATGCAGGTAGTTACGGGTTTATGGAAATATCCTTTACAGTTTCTTGAACACATTTTCCAAGTAGGAACATGACAGTATACAAAGGATACCCTTATCATAGTTGTATCATATGTGAAATGATCGGATCAAATGTTTTACAATATTATCGGTCAATATTAATGATCACTTTAGACTAGCTTGTGAAACATTTCCAGTTGTCATTGTCAAGTCTAAATAACCTTGCAGTACATTCTCAACCTTGAATTCGCTAGTCTCAATACCATAATGAGTCTTACATGGAAGACCATATATTATGTCCTCTTAGCTAATTGTGAAATAATGAGACACTCTTGGTAACTGGATATTCTTATGTCCAAATCTCATACCTCTGATGAATCAATAATCTATGTAATGAATAGATGTGCACCTTATTTGGCTTTCCATGAAAACATTTAGTGAACCTCTATACAATAGGACAAGCCTCTATAAATTATGATACGCAGCTCAAGTGCATCAAGACTCATTCATTAATCAACTAAAGACCCACCTTATCATACCTTGCGATGATTTTCAATGAACTTGCAGATATCCTTCATGAGCAGATACACACTATACTGAATGATCTCATGACTAATCACAGGTCTCTGCAATGCACCTATTTCATGTTCTCCATTAACTACAACATAGACTTCTGAAGGCACTAGAGTGCCTTATCATTAGAGTGTATTTAAACGCTCAAAAAATATTCCCATAATGCATTGTAGGTTCTCTTCATTCAATACACTCCATTATACCATCTTCATCTTGCTTGATGTCTGCTCTAGTATAATAGGCTGTAGACTAATCATTTTATTCCTTCTAACTAAGTTATATGAGAGATAGCTAAAAATATCACCTCATTCCTTGCACATTTGTTATATATCAATTTTTAGCTTTCAAAAGAGTCAAACCTTGTGAATCCCTTACTAAAACATGTAGATCAAGAATAATACAGATCAAAGTGAATTGTGCTTCTGGAATAAATCGACAGACAATCCTGTAATCCAATTTGATGTAACATGTCAATCAAGGCCAACCATGAAAATTTGTGAATTTTTTTTTTGTACGTTTATTCTCTATTTTAGTTCCAATGTCCAAGCACTCCATTGAAAAAATTGAGCTACATGTTAAGTGACACAATTTTCCATCATGAAGATCCATTTCAAAGGCCATGAGAATCTCTCCTCTCTTGATACTGTTATACCTAATATCAGAGACAACAACATGAATCACCTTGACTTCAATGATTTTTTGGCACGAATCAAAAATAAAAATCCTACCCTTGTGGCTTTCCAATTTCAATGTAGTGTGCAAACACTATCTTGACTTGTGGCTCATGTTTTGATCCAAGCACAAATGAGATCAAAGAACCCCAAGTTAGATTAATTGCTAGGTTGGATGTTGGATGTATTCTTACTAATTTTTGGATCCCTATGGTGGAAGGCTCGAGTGTCCTTACCCTTGCTCAATCTCAGTCTATTTTTGACCAAAAAAGTGAGAAATACAAGCACATGATAGCCAAATCTTGGTTTAAAGTCCCAAATAAAGGAGCATCCAGACTTCCCAAGACTATTTATAGAATTGATTTCAAGGAAGAACTTAAAAGGAACGATAACCAGATTGTACCAAGCCAAGAACACAGATGCTAATCAAACACCGTAATCTATAAGATGAAAGCAATTCACCAGAATAACCTTATATAAAACCTTTGCAAAGAAATGAGTATAAATATCATATATTATTATGGAACTCAATGAAATACAATGAGAATGGGCCTTGCTTATATAGGCAGGGAATAATAATCTAAGAACCAGTCAAGGTCATAGATCAAGCCATAAATCAAGGAAAGAAATAGTCATCAAAGAACTAGTCAAGACCATAGATTTATGAGAGAACTAGACATCAAGGATCTAGTCAATACCATAGATCAAGGAAAGAACTAGTCAATACCATAGATCAAGGAAAGAACTATACCCAACAACTAGATAATCATCCTCCCTAATATCCTAAATAAAATAAAAGATAAATATCCACACACATAAGTGGGTGAGGATAAATACAATAAAGGCAAATAAATTACCTAGGTGAACATGAGCTAAGGTAAATACCTAATCTAACACCCTCCCTCAAGTGAAGCTAGGGGCCCATAATAAAATTGTCATATCCACAGTATGAGTCCCTGATAACTGGGCTTGATTAAGGTACTCATGTACAATATATCCATGAAGAAATCTTGAACCAAAAGTAGGAAATAATCCTACTATAAGTGAAATGAGAGAAGAAGAATAAGAAGAAGGAATATGCTCTCACGATAAACCTCCCAAGAACAAATTCCAAAATCCCAAACATGCCATGCACCTCAAGGTAGCGAGGTGATGCAAAAAGCTTCATAAATATGTCTACAACCTGTTGTTGATTTGGAATGTACTCCAAGCAAAGAAATCCATCTTGAATGTGCTGAAGAATGAAGTGAATGTGTATCTCAATATGCTTGGTCATTCGGTGCTCAACTGGGTTACGAGAAATGTGAATTACACTTTAGTTGTCACACCAAAGTA
Source organism: Taxus chinensis (assembly GCA_019776745.2). Lineage (NCBI taxonomy): Eukaryota > Viridiplantae > Streptophyta > Pinopsida > Cupressales > Taxaceae > Taxus > Taxus chinensis. The sequence continues at coordinate 31,980,875 of CM034151.1, forward strand.
AATTCAGTAAATCCTATGGGAATCCAAACTCTGTCAATAACTGGCGAAGCCAAATAATATGCTAACTCACTATAACTGTTGCCATACACTCTACGTCTAAAGATGAAAGTGCAATAGCCTATTGCTTTTTGTACACCCAAGAAACTGGAGAAGAACCAAGACAGAAAAATAGCCAAAAGTGGAATGCCTGTCATCAATAGAACCTACCCAATCTAAATCTGTATGCCCAATCTGAATATGTATACCCAACCAACTGAGCAGAACCCCTAGTGTAGTGTAGGACAAAGTTGTAAGTGCCCTATAAATAGCGTAAAATTCTTTTAGCAACCTATCAATGACTACTATGAGGAGAATGTGCAAACTGAGATATAAGCCCTACTGCAAATGAAATATCATGGTATGGGTCAAGTACATGAGACTCCCAACCAACTACCTATACAACGTAGGATCACAAAGTGGTGTGGTACATGTGGAAGTAAGAGTAACTCCAGACTGAAAAATAGATGGACTTGGCTTGCAATCAGCCATATCAAAGTGCCTAATAAGATCATGGGTGTACTTTTGCTAACTCAAATGAATCCCTGAATTTGTCTTAGAAATCTACAAACCAATGAAATAATGCAATAGCCCAAGATCTGTCATGTCCAAATGTGTAGAAAGAGCCCTCTAAATACTCTGAATGTGGGAAGAAGAGTTGTTAGTAAGTAACAGATCATCAACATACAGGAAAAGTATCACAATATCCTCACCAACATGTTGGAGATACATTATATGATCAGAGTGGTAATGAACAAAACTAGTAGATAGAAGAAAATAATCCATCTTCTCATACCAATCCCGAGGGGCTTGTTTGAGACCGTAGAGAGACCTTCAGATCCTAAAAATAACAGAAGAATCCTAAACAAATCCATCTGGTTGCTCCATGTATATTTCCTCTTGTAGATCTCCATGTAAGAAGTCACTCTTCACATCCATCTGGTATACAGGCCACCCCTATGATGCAGCAATAACAAGTACAAGGCGTAAAAAATCCATCTTGGCAACGGGTGTAAAAGTCTCAGAGTAATCAATACCTTCAACTTGTGAAAAACCCTTTGCAACAAGATAATCCTTATACTTGTCAATGGACCCATCAACTATGTATTTGGTTTGGTATACCCACTTACACCTAACCATATTTCTTCCTTTAGGAATAGATACCAAATCCCAACTACGATTCTTCATCAAAGAAGAATACTCAGTTGTCATCGCATCATCCCACTCTTGTATCCCATGAGCCTTTGAAAAAGACTGTGGATCCTCATAAACTTCCTAACACAAAAGTCCAGAAGCTGTAGAATGTGCGTGATGATGCCTAGTGGGTGGAAGATCCTCTATGAAAGGTGCTTCCTCAGAAACTGTAGTAGAATCCCACTTAGGCATAGTGGCAACATTAGTGGGAATAGGATCCTCAAGGGTATCTATAACCTCCTTATCAACCTCCTCAAATAAAGGATCCTCAAGATGAGATAAAGAAGAAGAAGGAGGCATGGAAGAATATGAAGAATCATGAGGAGTGAAGTGCTCATCAAACTAAACATGTGTTCAAAAAATAACATCATGTGTATCAGGATCTAAAAGACAATAAGCTCTCATGTCCTCACAATACCCTATAAAGATCAAGGGTTTACTCTTCTTATCCAAAGCTTTCCTTTTCTTCTTTGGCACAAATTCCCAAGCATGGCTCCCAAAGACTCAAAAAAATGAGACATCGGGCTTAGTGTTGAACCAATCTTCCTTTAGATTCAAATGCTTAAGTGCTCTATGTGGTGTGCGCGATTCTGAATGTAGTTAGCATAATTAACTTCTTCTACCCAATAGATAGGAGGTAAGTCTCTATAATGCATCATATAGTTAGCCATTTCCTTCAAATTTCTACTCTTCCTTTTTGATAAGCCATTCTATTGTGGATTATGAGGAACAAAATGTTGGGAATAATGCCTTGAGTTTCTAAAAAGTTAGAAAACTCATTGTTGAAGTACTCCCCCCATTATCAGTATGAAGGTTATTTATGTTACTAGAAAATTGTGTCTCGACCAAAGCCTTGAAGACTTTAAAGTGTGAAAAAACATCTTGTACTTGAGAAAATAAACCCAAGTATGCCTCAAGAAATTATTAATAAACATAATTTCATACTTAGCTCCATTGAAAGATGGGGTAGGAAAAACCATCAAGTCACTATGCACAAGCTCAAGTAGTGAAAAATCTCTCTTAGACAAATACTTAGGAAAAGGATCTTGGTGTTGTTTCCCTAATGCACAACCATGAAAAACTCCCTTAAGACAAGAGACTCTAGGAATGCCATCTACCATACCTTGAGTGATCAACTCCTTCAAATATCTATAATTGAGATGTCCAAATCTTTCATGCCAAAGCTTACTCTCCGAATATGCATGAGAAACCTACCTTGCTCCTATAGAAGAAGTGTCATCAAAACCCTCAAAGTGATATAGTCTAGAACTATGATCAACAATACCCTAAGCAACTAGTGAATGAGGCTTCAACAAAATTTTGTACTTCTGCTCCATGTGGTGTAAAACTCACTATTTTTCCTTGACCAAAATGAAAAATTTGATATACATAAAGAAAATTTGTAGTGATGTTAGGAACATATAATGCATCTTAGATACTGCCACCATAAAGTTGTATATCACCTTTTCCTTTAACAAAAAGAAAGGATTAATCTCCAACCTCAATTTTTAAAGTAGAACTCAAACCTAGATTAAAAAAAGACTCTTTGGAAGAAGTCATGTGATGAGAAGCACCAGAATCTATAACCCAACTGTCTACAAGTGGTGATTAAGATCTCCCAACAACATTAAGTTCTTTTTCATGATGATTAGAAGAAGGTGGCATGAAGATATAAATTTTGTGTTTCTTGCCTGCATCCTCTAAGGCTTGCATTCACTTATAACACCTATGTTCTTCATGATTACTACCCCCACAAAAATAACATGAACGGATAGACTTATTCTTGGATTTAGAAGACTCCTTGGGTTATGAGTTATTTTCTTTGGGTTTAGGATCATGTTGAGATGGAGGTGTGGATTTGTTTTTACTAATTGGTTTTCCCTTGCCCTTAGGATTAGATGCAACTAATGCCTTTTGAGAGCTAGAAGACTCAAGTTGAGACAATTTGGATTCTTTCCTAGAAAGTCTTTCACAAAATGTTTCTAACTTAAGTATTTTGAATGTGTCACCTAAGGCATCCATGTTAGAGAAAAAGGTAGAAGAAAAAATTTGGAATGGTCCTCTCAACTTGGATAGAATCAAGTAAACACACTCTTCATCTTTCTTATCTCTTCCACTCCCCTTCAAATGTGTCAACAAATGCTTGAACTTAGTAAGATAATCTATAATTGGTGGAAAATCTTCAGGATTAAGAGAGGTGATCTCAATGTCAAGTTGCATGGCTCTCATATGATCCACCTTATCAAATAAATCCTCCAATTTCTCCCAAATTTTTAAAGGAGAGTCACATTTTTCTAAATGAAACAAAAGACTGTCACTTATACAAATTCCTATCAAACCCATACACTCATCAAATTTGCACCAGTACTGAAATTTCTCATATTCTCTAGTGAACACTGGTTTAAAGCCCATAATCCTTTCCGCTTAATTATTGTTTCCATTCTTAGTTTCCATGTGTGGTAATTATGTATTGTTAATGGATCAATATGATATAATGCAGAAGTAGATAAAGACACCATCCTCAAAAAATCACCAAAAGAAATGCAAAAACCAAACAATGCAACAAGAGCCCCCCCCAAATTTTTACACTTTATAATGAGTGTGTGTTACAATATGGCACTTTATAATTATAGTGTGATTCTCAAAATAAATATTTCCAATGGAAAGAGCATAAAAAAACAGCTTTGCAAAAACTGGCACTCAAAACCGAGTTGCCAATCAAAAGTTACAAGCTTTTCAATATTATGTTTTACTATTTATTTTAGTTGCCGATAAAACAGAATAAAATGCTCTTGCCTTCACCACACAAATAAAATGAAAGGGGGATGGATTTAAGCACCTACTAGTATGAATCACAAGCTTTAAGCCATCATATGACCATACCATAAGACTAAGGGCTAAGGATTTCAATGGATGTGTGCAACTTACTATTCTAGGGTGTGTCACTTGTTTGGTAAAAAATACTATTTCTGGACTGTGTCGAAAAAGACCTTCATCACCAAAAATAGTAGTCTACGGAATTTCCCAAAATAGCAAATCATGCATAGCAGCCCGTGGACCTTTTCCAAAAAAGGAAAGAATCATATTTCCAGAAACCACCTACTGCACACCGATCGAGAATGCTACACCCGTAGAAATAAAAACCCAGATCCAATCTTGAAAGACCTAGAAAATGATTTGTTGGTTTTTCTTCCCAACTAACATGAATCCTGAGACAAATAACCACATTTCTCTCCACAACAAAAAAACCACTACCTCCAGAAATGGTCGAGTTTACAGTCAATTTTAGGGTTTTTCCATCTTTCGGATCCAATGGAAGCCTCTGTTTTACATAAAAATGCATGCAGCAAAAAAATAGGAACAAAACCTAAATATATGAATATATAAAGAAATTATTTGCAAAATAAAAATTACAAACAGATGTAAATAACAATCTCCTTCTCTGATACCATAAAAGGAACAATAACCAAATCATACCAAGCCAAGAACATAGATGTTAATCAAACACCATGATCTATAAGATGAAAGCAATTCACCAGAATAACTTTACATAAAACCCTTGCAAACGAATGAGCAGCAATATCATATATTATTATGGAACTCAATGAAATACAATGAGAATGGGCCTTGCTTATATAGGTAAGGAATAACAATCTAAGAACCAGTCAAGGTCATAGATCAAGCCATAAATCATGGAAAAAACTAGTCATCAAAGAACTAGTTAAGTCCATAAATTTATGAGAGAACTGGACATCAAGGATCTAGTCAATACCATAGATCAAGGAAAGAACTAGTCAATACCATATATCAAGGAAATAAATATACCTAACAACTAGATAATATCCCCCTAATATATAAATAAATAAAAGGAAATATCCACACACATAAGTGGGTGAGGATAAATACAAGAAATTTAAATAAAGTACCAAGGTGAACATGAGCTAAGGTAAATACCTACTCTAACAAAACTTTCAGATATTATCACTCTTTTAGCCAGAATAATAGGTCTTCCTTCAACCAATGAGTTCAATTTCTGGATGTGCCCATATTTGAATATTATCTATGAAGGAAAGCAAATTTTGAATTGGGGAGAAATCATTTGTGACAACCTCAGTGAACAGATGGCTAATGTGCAAAGGACCAAAACCTTTCACATGACCTCTTACATGATGTATATTATTGTTACATACAGAATTTTGTTAGGCATTTCTCTTTATGAAGATAAAAAGTATGCTCCAGCATATGAATATTATTCACAATTGACTTTAAAAAGTAGAAATCATCATTTCAAGAGAGTCAAGGATTCCTTCACTATGTATATTTTCAAACTTTTGGAGAGCAACACAACTGAAAGATTTTCTATTGAGGTCAAGCAGTTGATTTCTACCTATGGTAGCTACTTCATTCAATTTAGAAATTTCTCTTACATCAAGCTAGCAGGATTTGAGGGAGCACCTCTAAATCTCCCAATGTTTTGTAGTGACAATATTTCCCTTATTAAAATTTGCAAACAACTTGATATATTGCATAAAACCTACAAAAACAAGAAGATAACAGGCATTCAATTCCCAATTACCTTAGGTAAGTATGCCTGCAGGAATGTCCTTGATGCATAAAATATTTAAAGGACCATTGCTTCTTTTAATTTTCATTTCTTCCAGAAAAGGTCTTGCTTTGATCTCAAGGGTTTCATTTCCAACAATTTCAGGATGTCTTTCTTTCATCTCCCTAATTTGGAAGACTATTAGGCAGATTGCTTAGATGACTATGAAGCAAGAAGAAGGTATTGTGGTAGACTCTCATTGTAACAAATTAGATAATTTGGAAACTACAAATTACCAGATGAATTGCAAGATGATGATGAAGAACTAAAGTCTCTTGAATACAACAAATCTATCAAACATACGCATCTTGCAACCATTGATTGTTTCAAGAAAGAAAAAGAAGAATTTCAAGTAATCATAAATCCAATCATAATAAGAACCAAGGTCTAGTTTGATAGAAATATGGCAGCACATAAGATGGGAAGGTTGTATTCCCCTTCCCAAAAATCCTCTACATCTCAGAGGGATATTTCTACCCCATTACCTAAAGTACGTGCTAAATCAGCTCCCTCTCCTCTTAACTCCACAAATTTAGTGTACACTAATAAAGGGAAGGTTGAAAAGGTAGAAGAAGTAATTGAAGAAGAAAGAAAGCAACTATCCTCTCTAAAAAAAACAGAGACAGTGTCAATAATTAAGCAGATTGTTGACCTCTCTGGTGATGATGAGGAAGATATAAGAGAGCATGAAGAAATCAACCATGAAGGGGGTAGCACAAAAAGGGAGAAGAAGGAGATGATAAGCAAAATGATGCCACATCCAAAGTTGAGACAATGGTCATTCTAGAGCCACCTATCAAAGATACCCCTATTTCAAATGTTGAGACCTCTATGGTTGAATTATATGTTGCACATACTCTTGGTTCTATGAGCACTCTTTCCTTAGGACCTCTTATTACCCCATCTTCCAATACCACTTTCACTTGGGTCCAACTTTTTGTTGATAGTAAGAAAGGGAAAGTTGCATCCCAAATTTTTCCCCCAAAATTTGATGTTGTAGCTGCTCTCCTAGGCACAAGTATTGCCCCATCCACTAAGAAAGCTGAAACTACTTCCAGGTTGGTTTCTAATTCTAAAGGCAAACAATTTTTGGAGATTGCTAAACCTAAAATTGAGAAAGATGAGAAAGATTCAGATTTTAATGACTTGGAGTTGACAAATATACCATTGGGTGAGCCTAATCTTGAGAGTGAAGTTCATAAATTTAAGGAATCAAAAGTGATTGAAAGAGTTGAGAAAGGAAAACAAACACAAGACCAACTAGAAGAGCAAGTGCAAATCCTTTCTGACTTCATCAAGTCTCTATTAGCAAGTGACATGGTGTTGGATCCAGCTCCTCTAGATTCAATGCCACCTCCTATTGTCTTGACTAATGATGAAGTGTAAAACATCAAAGACATTAATAAGCATGCCTCTTATGGAAAAGTAATAGAAGCTATGGTGGATGAGATGTTGATTTTTGGCTTGAATTTCATGGAGGAGCCATATAAGGAATATGATAACATTTGTTCAATCCAGAAAATACTCACCTCAACCATTACGGGCCTAGAAAAAGAGCTCAAGTTATGGATGGAGTGCATACAAGATCTCAAACAAATGAACAATACTGATGAGCAGATTCTCATTGCACAAAAACTATTTGATGATCCAAAAAATAATATTTCAAATAAATGGGTGTATAGTGTGGATTGGAAGATTAAGGTCCTAGAAGAAGGAGTTGATGAATTGAAGAATAATTTTCAGAAGGGTGAGGCCTTTAAAACCTGTGTAGTGGATGAATTTTGAGATCTTCAATGTCATTTCTTCAAAGAAGTCTCTGTGAATAGAAATACGATACAAGATATTAAGGAAAAATTCAAAGTACTCATCAAGGAAAAATTGTTCAAGTATGATATCATAACCAAGGAAAATATGAAGGAAATATGTGCATTGAAAACTATTGTTATTCAAGAAAATAAAGGATTTTCACAAAATGCAGATTTCTGGAAAGATATGAAAGGTTGTTTGAACAGCTGGGCAAATGCAACTGCAAAAACTACTATTCCTCAATGCATGGAGATTGTTGGGGCACTAGTAAAGTTCAGCAATCAAATTCTCAAGATGAATACTACAACATCCCCCTCTTCAAATGTTCCCTTGACTAGTGCATAGGATTTTCTTTTAATTTCCCATGTATTTCCAAGTTGGCATTGTTGTAATAATGTAATTTGTAAATTAGAGCCAACTTAAAGTATGATACTTTTGATTAAGTATTAATTTTTAATTAAAAGAAAGGAAACTAAAAGGACTCAAGTTGTTACTGCCTAGGTGGCTATAAAAAGTAACTTCTTTCCATTGTGAAAGGGATGGATTTTGATGATTGGAATGTAAAGAAGAAGAACTCTAATCATTACAGAAGAAAATATTTTCTCTTTCTTTCTGTATCTCTCATATTCTCTCTATTTATTTCATTATCTACAATATGTGCTTTGGTACGTTCAAATAAGAAACTTTTTGTTCAACCTATTAAATGTGATGTGAGGAAATTTGTGTCTATAACATTTAAATTTCATGGGTTATTTGGACGTGTACAAGTTCATATGATTCTTGAATCTTCATGCATGCATTAATAGGATATTATTTTTATCTATATATCTGAAAGTGCTTCCTTCTTCTCTCCTATCTCATTACAATAGTTAGTGATCTTGGGAAACCAAGGAGAACATTTATATTCTTGATAGGAAAAAAAGTGAACTTTGAAGTCCCTTCTAATTTTTCTTACCATTCAAGACTATTGTTTCCTCTGACTATTTCTCTCATTCCTTCTATCTTCTGTATTGAGAACATTATAGATATGAAGACATTCACACCATCAAAATCCTCATTTAAATATTAGTAGTTTGTATATTTGTAAATAAGTAGTTTTCCTTGTACGTGTGTGGAATAAGGGAATCTATCCCATAAAGAGGTGGGATTGTTTTCCCCTAAACTATTTATTGTCGAATTCAATTTTCCCAACCAAAAATTTTTTGGTGCTCATTGTGCGGCACATTCCATACATCCCACCAAAAAAATATTCAAATAGACTGGCAATAATAGCACACTGGCAAAGAGGAGATACACACGAGGTCAAAGAGCACAAGGAATTGAAGATCGTGATTTTTTAGTTACTGGAACAACAAGGCTTTCATCCGAATCCTAAAATAATAGCTAGAAAGAAAAGATCCACAAGTACTCCTCATACAAAGGATAGGGATTTTGCATACAGTAATACCCAGACTCGGTTGAGTCCCAGTACTTAGTCCTTTGTATTACCCAAAATTATAATCCCTTTGTAAACCATTTTTCCTAGAATGGATTTTGTACCTTTGCCTTGGGGAAAACATGTTGGGCCTTTGGCTCTTCCCCAACCCCTGCATGATATGTCAAAAGGGAATAGGAATACTTTCCCCAAATTACGAGGAGATAGAAAAGTGCATCCAAATGAGCACATTGTTGCATTCATTATGGTTTGTGGAGTGCTTGGATTTGAGCATCAAGATGTCTCTATTAGGATTTTGTGGAGACACTACATATTGGTTTTATCACCTCCCAGCTGGTGTCATTACCAACTGGGATAATATAAAAACTCAATTCGAAAATTGGTTCTAACTTGCGGAGGATGTGTTTGCTCTTTTGGCTCAAATTTATCAAATAAAAAAGGAGCTTTATGATCCCATGCAAGATTTCATGGAAAAATTTAACAAGTTGGTGAATAAAATTCCAGTGGTTACTCATCCTATAGATCAAATTCAAAAGTGCTTTTTCCTAAATTCTCAACTACCGAAGGTAAACTATGCATTGAGAAGGGTCAATCTCGCCACCTTGGATGATGACCAATGTTTGGTCATACGTAGAAGATGATTTAATAATGTCAGGAAAATTGCCGAAGGAACCATATAAAGTCAAGGCCTCTTCTTCTGCTACCACAAGTTTTGAAAAATTAATTTAGAAGGTGGCAAATGATATGATTTCCATCAAGAAGTAATTGACCCAAAATTCTCCTTATAAAGATATTCAGAGGAGGAATTTTCAACCTTGAAATCATTTTCCTCCCACTCATCCTAAGTTGGCAATCGAGGAACCACCTATCAAATTTCTAGTCAATGCAACATGTGAAGTTCAAGAACCTGAAGATGAAGTAGAAGCTGAGGAATTCAAGGATCCTGAAGAAGAACCTGACAAAGTGCTAGAAGAAGTAAACGATTCTCAAGTCAATTTCCTTACCAAAGAAGGAGTTGATGATGATGAGGATGATTATGATGAAGTAGTTGCAGATATGAAAAGAAAAACATATGTTTTCATGAAAAGAAATCAAATGAGAAAGAAGAAGGAAGTGGTCCAACCAGTAAAAAAATCTAAAGAAGTTCCAGTCACTATTCCAGATGTTGCAAGTGATCTGAAAATGGTACTTGAAATTTTTCCAGTACTTAAAAAATTCTCATATTCTTAACTTTAAAATTTTTCAACTTGATCAAGAGTTCCCTTTTTTATAAATTATGGGTGTTCTTGAAATCCCCAAACTTAAACTCTTCCAAAAGATCAAATTGATCCTTAATTTTCAACTTAAGTGAAATATCTGAATCTATCACAAATCCAAATAAAATAATCACAGTTGATTTAAAATGCACTCAATTTGATATTTAAATCCAAGTTAATAAGTGTATTCAGATCTGTTGTGGGTTATGGATACTAAAATTTAATTCCTTCCAATTAAACTATTTTGTGATTGCTTTAATAATTAATCAAATAAACTAATGTGAATGTTTTTATCTGATCCAAAGCTTCTAAAATCTGAAATCAAATCCACAACACAATAAATTGTTAACGGATTTCACCCAAAGGCGACGTCTCTGGATTCACAGAAATTGAATCGATACATTAAACGTCCAATGAAGTATAATATCCCTTCACTAATTAAAAACCAATAAAAGGAATTTCACCCATGGCTTATACTGCATTTGATATGACACTGTAACGGCCATATTATTTTTCTATACATCCTAATCCTAGACTAACCACTGCCAACAATGCAAATGTAACATGCATTCATAACTTGTTATTGCAAAACTTGTACATACTATTTGCAACTATATTTGATAGTTACAAATATTTAAGCCTATCAATAAGAATTACACATGTACAAAAATCATGTATAGAAAACAAAGAGTTTGTATAAGTTGTACACTTACAAACAATGCCTACATGCCACAAATTGCACAATAACAACATACTAACTACAATCCAAATATAGACATCTGACCAATGATCATGCCCACTGAACTATAAATGTTGCTAAAAGATGAAGTTGTAAAACCATCAAAAATAAAATTACATCAAGTATTTTAAACCTATCACCTGATTATTTCCTTTTCAGGATACTTCACCAACACCAAAGCAGAAAAAAAAAATTGGTATTTACCCCTTTCACAATTTAACAGGATTTCCAAAACTGCTTAGTTAGTTTGCATGTATTCCATAAATCAACTATGCAAAAATAAAACTGATAAATTACTTACCCACCTTACTCAACATATTGTCCTGTTTAGGGGGTTAATTAAATTTAGTTTTTACATGTGCCTATGAAGTGGTCAAAATAGTTGGTTTAAAATTGTGATCCTTTTTAACAAACTTTAATTTTTGTTCTGGATGTAGCTTCCAACATTTTTCAATTCCATGACCTGGTTTATTACAGTGACCACAAAATCTCTTATCCACTTTTTTTGGATCCACATTTTTAGGAACCTTACCTTGAATTCTCTTAGTCGAGCCAGGTTTAGGAGAATGCATTTTCTCAATCTGTTCCAATATGGACTTCTGGTTCCTACACTTGGCCAACAATGATTAGACAACTCACAAAATGTACAAGGGTAACTATTCAACATTGATTAAAAATCAAAGCCAAAACTTTCCAATGTAGATAAAGAATCAAGTTGTTTATCTTTTTTTAGAACCATGGTAAACAGAAGGTGGAGGGATTTCTATACCTCTCTGTGGTGAATTCTTACCATATCCTCTTGATGAGGATGAACCACCTGATGCTAGGGGGAAGAATATTTGCTATTAGAAGCTTGTCTTCTTCCAATGGTCTTGGAGTTCTCTCCAATTTCCATTTCCCCTGCAATAAAATATCCCAATCCGGCATGTCAAGGCCTTTCCTCTATCGATATTGAGTTAGTTATGCTTGGTTGTTCTTACCAAGGCCAATTCCATTAAAACCCATATTACTTAAAAGCTTAGATCTTATACCTTTAGTGTGTTTTTCAAATTCTCCAAGCACACTTTTTGAATCTAAATTAGCTTTGGGAGAGGAATTAATTGTTTTCGTACTTATTATGCACTCACCTATCATAGTGGATGCATCAACAGTAATAGGTACCTCTTTCTTAGGTCCTTCAATCTGCAACACCATCAAGAGCTCATTTTTGGATTCTAGCTCTTTGTTCAATGTGTTAATTTTCTCCTCTATATTTAACACCTAACATCTCAAGAAGGCATTCTCTTCCTAAATTTGATGATTACATGCTTCAAGTTCTTCAAACTTAGTCTTGTTGGACATCTTTTCCATTATTCCTACACACCTGTTCCTCCAAACTCTGCACACTGTCAATGAAAGATCAAGCCAAAATGCAAAAACCAACACTGAACCAAATCAACTGAAGCAAATCAAGAGCTAAACCAGCTCTGATACCAAAATTGATTTGAAAATGGTACTTGAAAATTTTCCAGTACTTAGAAAATTCTCATATTCTTAACTTTAAAATATTTCAACTTGATCAAGAGTTCCCTTTTTATCAATTATAGGTGTTCTTGAAAGCCCCAAACTTAAACTCTTCCAAAAGATCAAATTAATCCTTAATTTTCAACTTAAGTGAAATATCTGAATCTATCTCAAATCCAAATAAAATAATCAGAGTTGATTTAGAATGTACTCAATCTGATATTTAAATCCAAGTTAATAAGTTTATTCATATCTGTTGTGGGTTATGGATACTGAAATTTAATTTCTTCCAATTAAACTAGTTTTTGATTGCTTTAATAATTAATCAAATAAACTAACTTAAATATTTTTATCTGATCAAAAACTTTTAAAAACTGAAATCAAATCCACAACACAAGAACTTGTTAATAGAGTTCACCTGAAGGCTACGTCTCTGGATTCATAGAAAGTGAATCGATCCATTAAACATAAAATGAAGTACAATATCCCTTCACTAATGAATTAAAATACCTTTATACCTACAAATTATCTAATCTATGTCCCATGGAACTCTGCAAAAACTATGAAACTGTCCCAAGAACGATATGTGGCTCCTACAATGTTTCTTATATTGGTTTCATGTGTAATTACGTCTGAAAAATGTATACAACTTAAAAATTTTAAAACATAAATAATTTTTTTTACATATTTGGAAACTATAGGAAATTATTAACAACTTCCATTTTTACTCCATGGTCTTGTTCGGACCAGAAGTGCTTGGAAAACACATATCTCTACTTGTTCCTCGTGCCTATTTTGTGAAACTGTGATGGAAAAATGCCTACACATGAAAATATACAGCTCTTCCTATAACAAAATTTACATTTCTAGAAATATATTGGAATTTTGAACAAATTTTCTTTTTACACCATGGAAAAATTCGGAACGTAAGTGCCTCGAAAATGGTGATCTCTGCAAACTAGTCCTTCGTTGTCCATTCACAAACCTACCAAAAGGTCCCTTTAAATAGAAGTGATCTCATGATCTATAACTTGCTAAAAAGTGGCGGGTTGGTAAGGCTGATAAATACTTTGGCACAAGTCAAGGGTTAAAATCCCCCTTCCATAGGTTTATACACCCAATTTAGCCATTGACCCCACATTCGGTGGGAAAGGGATAGGATAAGCCTTTAAATAACTTTTTGGCCACAAAATCCTCCTTATCTCATGGGATTTAGGCTTATTCACGTGGAATGGGTTGAATAGATTATTATTATTATTATTATTTTAAATCCAAATCCACTACAAACCTTCCAAGTTTCTCACCCATAATATGCCATTTGTCTACATAAGAGCGTGTCACATCATCATTTGACCACAACTTTGACTATGCAAATCTTTCGCATACGAACTCAGATTTGGTCCATTCAAAATGCGTCGGAAAGATTGCGATAAGATCTATACTATGGAACTAATTTTGAAACATTACAAGACCATCAATTCTTATTTTTCACCAACTGCCATGTGTCACCTTGTCATTGGTCCACTTGTTCACCTGTTGACCAGGGTTGACCCATTTACCACCTTAACTTTGACCGGTGATAGAATTTACATACAAACTCTGATTCTAAAGTTCATAATACCGTCAAAAAGGTATCAAGAATCCCTTTAGCATGGTCTAGGTTTAGGTAAGTTTAGGTAATATATGCATAGTGAAAAATCCTCTAGATCAGCAAGGAGAGGAGCACCTATTCCTACCACTGCCACTCAAAAGGTAAGTAATACTAACACTCCTACTTCTTCATCCTCCACACCTAAGGCTAATGTACCTTCAACTCCTGTGTTTAAAGATTCTTCATCTAAAAAATTTGATAAGCATAATACTTCCACGTCTTCAAGCTTGGATGCCCCATCCACCTCAGGGTCCTTTAATATAATTGATCATATCAAAAAGACCAGAATCTAAATTTACGAAGTTGAATTCTACCAAACTCAACCAGAGACCTTTTCTCAAGTTGTTAAGTTTTTCAAGTCCAAACCTAACCAATCATCCACCACTTCTAAGGGCCTGTTACCCAATCCTACCTCTCTTCCTCCACAATATTTGATGGCTTCAACACCTTCTACAACTGATAAAATCAATCCCTTTTATGTCACACTGTTCATAGTCGGTCATAAGCTCGGAAACTATGTTATTGACTCAGGTTTTTCAAGTTTGTCTCATGCCCTTAGCCTCATATTTAGATGAACCTTTGGATCATGTTATTCTATGGAAAGAAAGGAGGTTCCTCTTGTTGGAAGGATCAAATATGCCCAAGTAGCTTGTGTTTCCTTCCCGAAGAAAAGAGTCAAGGATACAATTTTAGTTGCAAACATCCCACCATCATATGGTATGTTGTTGATTAGGACATTTTGTAGAGAAGTGGGAGGAGAGATCTAAATGGATTGGTCACATGCCCACATTCTAATTAATGGGAAAATGAAGAAATTGTTGCCTGAGAGACAAGCAGAGTATATTGTGTAGAAAACTGATGATCCTAAAGCACAAATTATCTATGATTACATTGGCCATGGTAACTATGTGATCATTTCTGAAGATGAAGTAAAGGCTTCTAAGGGGGTGATTAATGACCCCAATGGCATTTGGGTATTGGAATTTGATGGTATTTGTTCTTCGGATGGCTCTAGAGCTGGTGTGGTTCTAACCTCTCCTGAAGGAAAATCCCACACATTCTCTTATAAGCTTCAGTTTGAAAACAAAAATAATATAGCAGAATATGAGGCCCTTCTTCTCAGCCTGATAGTAGAAAGAGAAATGGGGACCAAGAATATTTCTACTCAAGGAGATGCTGAACTAATTATCAAGTAGGTCATAGGGGTATTCCAAGTAAAAAATGGAAAACTAAAGCATTATAAAAATCAAGTATGGGATTCGATTGAATTGTTAGATTCCTTTTGTATTAAAGTTATGCCTAGAGAGAAAAATACTAGAATTGATGCTTTAGTTATGTCTGGATCTCTACTAATCCCTCACTCAGACTTTTCCCAGGATAAGTTCACAATAAAAATGGTATATAGACCAAGTGTTCCAGATAATGTGAACCATTGACAAATGTTAAATGATGATCAACACTTGATCTCCTTCCTTGAACTCCAAGATAATTTTAGTCAGCTATATTTTGAAGGAAGTGAAGTTGTTCATCGTGATTTTATGTCATCCTCTGTGTCTGAAGGAGTGGAAGAAGAATCTGATAAAGATGGTTGTTGTTGTCAACAAATCACTGCACCCTCCGAATGGCCAGGATGTGAATAGGACGTTGAGTGTGATTGGGACACATGGGATCACCTCTCAAGCTGTGGGACTTGGGCTCAAGGTGAACTTCCGGAGAAGTCCGGCTTCCTCTTCCTAAACTAAGTGTTGTACTACTCCTAGTGTAACAAAAATGATTATCTACTCCTATGCTAACATTTTCATGGGGTTTTAGGGAAAGATATTTACAGAAATGAAACTATACTAGGGATGGTGATGCACCAAATAAAGGGTGTTTCTAGACTCAGGAAGGGTTAGTTTGAAGAGGGTATGTGCACCACAGGTCAACTTCACCTACTACAACTTAGAGGGGGTACAAGATACCACAAACTAAGAGACACGCATTCCCTTTGTTAAAATTTATCAGACCGAGAAATACACCAGTTTCCCAGTGAAGAAGGATGAACTCAAGAAGGGTGAACAGACACCACAACTCAACTGCATGCAATACTCCACCACTCGATAAGCACAAAAATCCAAGAACCTGCAATAGAAACCTAAACTTACACATTGTACCTGCATGTACGAGAAAGGCACAAAGAAGCATAGAAGGATGAAAGGACCGAGATTAGTCACAAAACACACACTTTTATTTCTTCAATAACATGCACAATGCATCATACATTCAGAAGAGGCAATAGTTTCCATTACAATCTTGAAAAGAAGGCTTGAAATTTCTCTCAACACACAAGAACAACTTGCAGAAGAGAGAGGATTCTTGAAAATTATACAATCACCTGAGATATCTAACTGTCCAACTTGTCTGAACTATTGGAACCCCTTGAAATGAGCTTCAACTTACATTTTATAGAAGAATATGTGAGAAAGAAGAGGAAATGTCATAATTGTATTCCTAAATTGAAGGCCCATGATGTATTTATTACAGTTAGTTGAATCACCTGAGAAGGTTCCATCATGGGTCATTAATTGCCTGATGACCTAGTCTTCTCATTAATAAAAGAATATTTTAAATAAAATATTTAAATAATAATAATAAATATTATTAAAATATTAAATAAAAATATTAATTTAATTAACATACTGTCGGGACCCCCCCGTGACCCGTTTGACTTGAAGAGGAGGGGGGGTCCATGTGGATAGAATCTGCACATAGCCAACTCGATGAGCTTCGAATCCTCTAACTCGGTGTTGCACTCGATTTTGAACCCCACACTAACTCTTTCCTTGCTTTGGCAATTGGATTCTTTTGCATTGAGTCCTTCGGTATTTTGGCAGTGCACTCTGTAGTCTCGGCTCCAAACAACAATTATGCCCACTATTGGGATCTTAGTATGGTATAGGTAGCTGTGAGCTAACAACTATATCATTTTCCAGAAAACTAAAAAGATCCTTATTTTACAATTTGCACACATAAAAATAAGACCTCAAAAAATATATTGAACAACTGGGGAAACCAAGAGGACCTTGGAAACATGTACAGGGTAACAACCATATGAATTCTCCTTAGTCGTGGATCAAAGCTAATAGAATTGAGGTAGCTAAATTAGGCGTAGAAAAAACTACGAAGTATATCGTACATAGTGTTAAAAAAAAAGTTTCTCTGAACCTGGTAAAGGATACTTTGATTCTCTAATTGGATTTTGTACATAATGGAGGGTATAAATATTTTCTTATTGCCATCGAGTTTTCAAAGAGACCATTTCAAGTAACAAGGTGTCTGTAGCATGCAAAACGGCCAACAAGGTATTTCAAGAGTTGCATTCCACATTCATTTCAGTTTAGGCGAAGAGAATGCTTTGAGCAATATGAATGTTTCATTCTGCACCTAAAAAAAAATAAACATCATCTCCTGATTCAGGGAAAGGACATTTTATGAAGCATCGAATAGAGTGACTCCAATCCAGCATACACGGCAGTGAATATTTGTTTCCTTTGCAGCTAGATTCGATCGGAGTTCAGAATAAGGATAAGCGCTACGAATTAAGGATGCATTCATAACTGGAACAGAGATAACAACACAGTTTGGGACAAACCTGCTTGCTGCAAGCGTTCAAAATAAAGGCTTCTACTTATACTTGCCAACAGGCCTTGTGCCTGGGAATGGATTTTGCCTCATGACCACGAATGCTCACAAATGATCTCTGATCATCGCCCCTCACCTTATCCCCCCTCTTTTCACTCTAACCCTCTCTTGGTTTCGACCTCCTCTCTCGTCCTCCCATCTCCACCGAACGGGGCGTTGGGAAAGAAGTATGCTGGAAAAGGTGAAATGATCAGGCGGAATCTGTTGTTGCTTCGTGAGGAAACCTGTGTCTTCTGTAAGCTGCAATTACGGTATTCATGAGTGAAGGCGTTTTCTTCTTGTGAGCCTAAAATTAATACTTTTTCAAGCGACCATCTTAACCATCTCACCATCATCCTCCCTATTTCGTGGAGGATTACTCGCCACCACAATTGCAAAACTACCACTTAACTCTCCTTGTGACTCGAACAACGTGATCGATCCTATTTAACAGCCCGTTTGGAAGTATCATGTTGGATAGCATCGTAAATTGCCATGATTTGGCAGATTTGATCCAATTCTCCCAATTCACGGAAGTTTGATCATGGTTTATCCCCCCCCCCTCTCCCAAACCATATTTCCACTTGGTGGTGCTTGCCTTGGTTCCACTATTCATACTCAGCACGGGATATGAACAGCTTGGCTCCATCATCAAATTTCTGACCTCGGCAACCATACTAGCTCCAAAATCCCCCATGTTAATGGCTTGCGACAATTAACCACGGTCCCCGGCCTCAGCTCGCCGCGGAAACTTGGCAGTTCGTTCCTTATCTCCACAATTCACACTAGCGCGTGGGATCCCATGATTTTTTTCCCTGCCCGGTTTTCCTTCATCAGATTATTGCGGGATAACATCAAAAACTCTCGTGTAAAACATTTCAGCTATAGCTTGTAAGGTGTGATAATTCAATAGAAGCCTTATGCTGCCAAACTTCGTGAACTCGTTGGAAGATGCTCATATAATTGCAAAGGCAAAAATGTTGCCTCATGAATATTTGAATAGGAAACAATTCCACCTCGATGAGAATTCTCCTAGAGGTTACATCGGTTAAAACTAGTAAGGTCTCAATAGAGAATCTTGTAATAAATTTCCTCAAGTCTCCCGGATACCACTCTCACTGTCACTTAAATCGATTTCATAATAAAAAAATCTTGAAGGAAAATCCGGAATTTGAACATGCATTCGATCGGAACAGATAAAAAATAAAAAACATAGTTGGACCAACCTTCTTGGGGAAGTGCTAAAAGAACTCTTATATACTGCAAACATGCAGCGGCCTGGTGTCACCGACTACTCGGCCGAGGAGGTCTGAAAAACCATTATAAATTACAGCTCTTTTTAACGGGCAATTTTGATCAATTTACATTGGTATTTTTTTTTGGGTATTTGATTGATGCTGATCTTACATCTTCCGGGTCGATTAGAAGTCCTTGAAATTTATGTAATTACCTAAACGAGAGATTCAATGATGTTGAACATCCCATATCTACATAATTTCATCATCATCTCGGTCAAAACAAGATAATTCTCCAAGTGGTTAGGTCAGCATGTCTTAAATGGATTAAACTGCATCATGTTGACTTGGACCTCCTGACGTGCATTCAGATCTTTTTACATCGATTCTCCATCGAGATCCTTGTTACAGTTCCTTTCATTCTTCAATTTTCAACGAGCTATATTTGCATTACACAAGACCATGTCCGAGGCTCTTACAACTGAGAGTCTTCTATCCGGTGGATTTCCGGATGGGACTATCAATTTGGACACTGGATTCTCTATCCAAATTGGACCCAGAACTCTCACTGAGTTGAGATTAAACTGGGTGCATTTCGTGTTAGGGATTCTCTCGATATGTTAATTTAAGAATTATTTTTAATTTTGTTATCTTGATAATTAAACCAGAGATGGGTTTCGGGGACGATATTACATTTGAACGTGATAGGACCCTAATTGTCCAATCTTGCATGTGTGCCAAAAATTACGATAACTATTTTTGGCGAACAAGCTCAGGGATGATTTCCTGCTAAGCATGATTCACAGTGCCTTAAGCATCCATTGGGCATGGAGGTCTATGTTGGAATCCTGCAAGTAGTATGATTTCTTTGACCACATACGGAAATCTCCTTGAGCATTGCCGATATCCATGGGCCCCCCTAGATGCTAAGCATGAAGTATACGAAATCTATTGAATGCTTAACATCCATTGAACATTGCAAAATTTTGAATGAAAGCAGAGTTTGAAAAACTCTTATGGAAACCTTGAACCTTCTTCTCCTGACACCTTCCAAGGTGAAAACAAAAGTAGACAGAACAACAAAAAATACAACAAGGAAAGCAAAACAACAACAACAACAATGTGCATAAGAAACTTGGAGGAAAAACACCTTAATTAACATACAAGGGTGGAATGGAAGCTTCTCAAAAACAAGCTTGAGATGGATCCCATTCACAGAATGGGGCAGGTGCTTCTCCCATTGAGCCTAGAAGATCGCGAATGAATTTGCCTCTTTGCAAATTGTTAGATGATGTATGGGCCCACTCCCGTTAGAGCGTCAAAACTTTGGCATGCTACCTGGGTTGCCCCTGTCTTTTTCCCATTGGAGAACAATCTCCCCTCTGTGAAAAAACACCTGTTGGACGCCTTTTGTCAAAAGATTTCTAACTTGAGCCGATGTTGCTCCAAATTTTTCATAGACTGTCTCGTACTTCCTCTAAACTCCATGAGTTCAACAAACCTTACTGTCCAAAGGATCACTATCTATAACTCAAGTTGGATGAAGCTAAATAACAAGAATCGTAACTCCAATGGAGAGTGGGATTTTGCCTATCTTCCATATACCAAAACGAAAGGAGAATTCCGTGGCACTTTTAGGTGTGATCCGATCTGCCATAAGGCGGTATAAAGGGTGTATGCCCAAGTACTCTTTTTACTGGTTAGTCTCCATGTGCGCTTTACTTAAAATCCTTATGGGTTTTTGTTGCCTAGACTCATCCAACCCTTTTCCTGGGGATAGTAATTGGGTGACGTTTTGGAGGGATACGCCATTTTTAATGCCCATCACTCAATTTCATACTAAGAAAAGCTAACGCGTGTCTGTGAAATAAACTATCAACGAAACACCGAACTCGTCATTATACCCTGCAAAAAATCTAGGGACCTACCTTCCTTGCTCTCTTTTAATTGGTTATGCCTCTGTCCATCCAGTAAAATAGTTTGTTTTTTTCCGGTTAAGGAACCCCACTTTGTCGTCATGGATGGAGGATTAATCATTTCGATGAATTCAACCCCATTGAACAAAGGGTTGATCCACTTTGAAGTGGATGTAGCGGAAGAGCTGACTAGATTCCGCTTACCTGTGAAAAAGGGCAAATTCCGTCATTTCCTTACCCAAAGGATGGGCATCCTTGATAAATCCGGCAATAGTAGCCAGCTCGCATGATCTGGTAGTTGTTGTTCGTGCGAAATAATGTCCCAAATAGGGCTTATGAAACTCTTTAGGAGTATTCTTAAACTGCCTGTTCTGGTCGTATGCACCGAAGGAGGACGCCGTTCAAATATTTTCGGAAAGAGGAAGAGCACGCTATCTACCGAACCCATATGGGAATAGATTGAAGACGTAAAATTTTATCTTTGAGTTTTTATCATGTCTACCGGATATGCTCCCGAGAAGAGGAAAACCGTCATTTGGATACACCAGTCAGCTTGATCAACATTTTCATCAGTATTTGTAGGCGTGTCACGTCCCTCATTACATTTGATTCCATGTCTACAGCAAGTTGCGGAACATAAACATTAC